>SMDT01000409.1:0-173452 GCA_005392925.1 Aquilaria sinensis
CCGAGCTTGTTGATTGGACTCTTCGGCGCGGTGGTGATCAGACTTCGGCCCAGCCATTCTTAGTTCCTTCGGCGGTCATGTGCTGTTCTGCTCTTCGGTAAAATTCTCCGAGGGTCTCCGGGGGGTCCTTTGAGAACTCGTAGAATAGCTGTGAGTCTCGCCGAAGGCCCCGTGTCATGGCAAGAATGCGGATTTCGGGCCGGAAGTCTGGGACGCTCAGAGCTTCCCTATTGAATCTTTCGACATAGTCTCGGATGGTTTCTCCGTTCCTCTGCTCTATGTCGAACATCTGGACAGGCATCTTCGCAGTAGGTCGGCTCCCAATGAATTGCTGCGTGAAGGCCGTGGACAACTCCTGGAACTCAGTAATGGTCCCTGAAGGCAATGAATTGTACCATGCAGTTGCTGGCCCTGTGAGGGTGACTTCGAAGCACTTGCACATGGTAGCGTCGTCAGCACCGTGCATTATCATGCTGCGTCTGTACTTCGTCAGATGGGCCTGTGGATCAGTACGGCCATCATAAATCTCCAACCGAGGTACTCTGAAGTCACCTGGCATGGCTGCCTCAACAACGGCCTGAATGAATGGGGAGTCATCTTCGCAGCATGTTCCCGAGAGTCTGGCCCAAACGGGTTTTTCTGGCCACTTGTTTCTCCACCCTATCTATCCGTGCTAATATCCTCTCCATAAGCACTGTGGCACTAGGCCCTTCTTCAGGGAACGCGAGGTTGCCGGCGCCTTTTCGGGGGGCGAGTTCGGCACTGAGGGGACAGGGACCTCGCCTCAGGCAGTGAACTTCTTTGCTGCAAGACCCTCGGTCGCTCAGACCTCTTCTGCCCCACAGGCTGTTTCCCGAGGGGAGTATTTTCTGTGGACGATTCTTCGCGCGGATCTCCGCTTCCCAAACTGCAATGAGTGGACTTCGGGCTTCTCTCCCGAGGGCGTGCTGGTGAGGGAAGTCTCTGGGCCTGTGCTTGCTGTGGCCATCTTCGGTCGATCTGCTGTGTCATTTCAGACACGACCGAACGCTGAAAGTCTTTCAGGAAGCTCATAGTGATTACTAGAGGGCGGTCTTCCTCGGGCACAGAAGTCTCTGGGAGTGTTTGCTCAGCAGCCGGTTGTGTCTCAGGCGCGGACGGGGACTTTGGGAGCCCCTTGTCCTTAGAACGCCGAGTTTCAACGACGGCGATCTCAGAGCGGGTTCCCACAGACGGCGCCAAATGATGGCGTGGAGCCTCATCGTTTATAGTCATGGTGACTGGTGGAGAGACTTCTGGGAGGAAGAACGCCTGGAGGATGGATCGCCCAAGGGAGTGTGCCTGAAAGCTCAGAAACAAAGGGTTAGGAGGCCCCCGGAGTGTTTTTCCGGGGGGGGAGCCTCCGACGCCCAAGTCAGTGGTTGGCTGAGAAAAAGGCAAAGGTAATAGCACACAGGGCTGAAGAGTCTTGCCTGGTAATTTTCTCAGAGTGTGGGAGCAGTGTTTTGCCAACCAACCTCCTGCCAAGTATTAATTCCTGGTATTTATAGGAGTGCCTAGCCCGTTCAGATCGCGACACGTGTTCGGTCGGATGTTCCTGAATTTCTGGGCGTAGGAGACAGATAGCTGGTAGCAGGTTGCCTTGAGCCATGTGCTGAGATGGGCCATGATGTGATTCTGATGGCGTCCGTGTGTCAGAGCGCCTTTTGAGGCGGCTAGTGACGTCTGTGAAAGGACGTGTCAGAGGCTTCCTTAAATGCTTCCATAAATGCTCCTGCCGTACTCCCGAGGTCCCTGGGTGAGGTCGTCCTTTGGTACGGATAGAGTCTCTTCGGGAAACAAGTCCTCAGTTCGGGGGTTCCCAGTTTCAGGGAGTTCCGCCTTCGGGGATATCATGTTCGGCTCGCTATGTCTGGTGTCGCTTTTCCGAAGGCGATCTGTTCACAACCTTGGGGGGGCAAGTAGTGTCCTCGAGTTTTCCTGGCGTGCCGGGCTCGGAGCTCTTCGGCTATCTCCCGAGGTGCATGATCACACCTTTTCTCGGGTAGCGCCAGCTTCTTCTGGCCATTCTTGTGGCAGGGAGTTCGGCCAGATAGAGGCGATAGCGTTTGGCTATCAAGGTTATTCTTAGATACTTTCAAAGTTGGTCTTGTTTGATGAAGGACTCGATGTATTTCCTCAGTTGAAAACAATCTTCTGTGTCATGCTCGTGGTCCAAATGGAATTGACAATATTTTTTCATGTTTTTCTTATTTTTGGAAGTCATTGGCTTTGGTCATTGTATTGACATTCTCTGTCTTTCCAAGGCCATCAAAATATTAGCCCTTGTGGTGTTCAAGGAGGTGAACGCCATTGGCCTCTTACCTCTGGTTTTTTTAGGTCAGTCACTATGGAATCAAGGTTGGTGACCTTAGGCTTCGGAGTATTGATGGTCCATCTTCTGCCCTCCCATCCTCAACTCTTCACCGGTCATGTGCTGCTTGGCTCTTTTGTAGAACTCCCCTAAGGTTTTGAAGAGGTCTTTGGAGAACTCATAGAAGAGCTGAGAGTCTCTTTAGAGACCTCAGATCATTGCCAGTATCTGGATCTTGGGACAGAGGTCAGGGATGCAAAGGGCCTCTCTATTGAACCTTTTGACATAGTGTCGAATAGTCCACCCATTCTTCTAGGATATGTTAAACATCTGAATGGGCATCTTCACCGTCAGCTTGCTCCCTATGAACTATTAGTGAAGGTGGTGGATAACTCTTAGAAGCCCATAATGGTTCTGAGTGCCAGTGAGTTGCACCACGCGGTTGCTAGCCCGAAGAGAGTCACTTCAAAGCATGGTGGCATCATTGGGACGGTGGAGCAGCATAATCCTCTTATACTTGGTCAGATGAGCTTGCAGGTCGCTTCACCTGTCACAAGCCTCCAAGTGAGGTACTTGGAAGTCACTAAGCTTTGGAGCTTCCACTACCGCCTGGATGAATGGGGATTTATCTCTGGTGAAGCTCTTAGATACCCTTGACTAAATGGGTTTTTGGGAGACTTGTATCTCAACCTTGTCCAACCTTTCAAAGATTTTCTCTGTTAGAACCATGGTACTATCTTTTCCCCATTGTCAAGGAAGCAATGGCATAGGAGAATGACGTCTTCTCCTTGGTGAGTAACTTTGACAGTGAGGGAATATGGTCTTCTCTTGGGGAGAAGGACTCCGATGGTAGGAGGACCTTCGTTCTTTTAATTTTGACCTCACCGTATACCATCCACGTGATGGCAGGTTTTCTATGGAAGACTCCTCATGGAGGCTCCTATTAGGTGAGCTCCGGTGAGATGACCAATGCCCCCCTCCAGATGAACTTCTAGGGAAGGAGTCTTGCGTGAGAACGTGCATGTGACCATCTTTGGCTGAGCTGCTAAGTCATTTCAACCACTATGGAGTGCTAGAAATTGTGCAGGAAGCCCATACTATCATTAGAGGGCGTTCGACCTCTGGTAGGGAAGTCTCAAAGGGTGCTTGATCGTTTGCCGGTGAAGGCTCAGGCATGGATTGGAACTTTGGAATACCCTAGTCCTTGGAACTCTGAGTCTCTATGACGGCAACCTAGGAGTGAGTTCCCACAAATGGTATCAAATGATGCTCGAGGACATCTTTGATGTAGGACATATTAGACCCCTAGCAGAAGTTCACCTAAATGATATTTGTAACACTTGAAGAATGTGGGTTAGGAGCTCACTGAAGTGATTTCTAGGGGAGGGATCTCCGACGCCCAAGTCAATATGTGAGGGAGAGGTTGCTAAGAGTAAAGAGTAAGATGGGGGGCGTCTTTTGTTGTATCACCTGAGAGCCTCCTAAGTATTTATTGGAGGCTTGGAGGAGAAGGCCGTTATACCTAAGCTAAGAAGATTGGGACACATGGTCGGTAGGATCTGCTGGACGTTTGGTCTGCACCTTGGCAAGAGGTGTGTTCAACTGTCCGTAGGGACGTGTGCAAGGTTCTTATCAGTGGTCCCTCAAAACTGTATGCTTGCCATATTCCTTTAGGGCTCCTCAGGAATTTGAGACCCCCTTCCGAAGTAGAATATCCTCTGAAGCTGGTTGGGGAAAGCTTATCGGAGGCCTAAACCTTTTCCAAGGTTGGTGATGCGATGGTTCGAGGGTGGTGCCTAGAACTCTACTGAGGTTCGTCATGTAGAGTTCTGAGAGTGCTGCAGATCATTCTTCTAAGGTTGGTCATATGACCTTTCAAGGGTTGGTGTTAGCTCTACCAATCCAAATGTCTTGTGGGCGATAGCCCTTCGATTTTTAGAGCATATTAGCAACTGTAGGATGCCTAAACCGAGTGTTGATGGGAAGAAGTCTCTAATAATCCTGCCCCTTTGAAGAAAACTTTCTTGTCAAGCCTTTCTGAACAGTAAGTTACTATTCATCCACTGTTTATTGGAGCAACTTATACTTACGCTGATGTTTTTTCATTTTTCAAGTATGGGTGATAAGTTGGCTAATTTCTACATGAGCCTTTTCTTCAATCAAGCCAAGAAAGCGAGCAAGGTGATAGCTGAAGGCCATATGCTTCTAGGACCGCCCAAGGCCCATGTACAAATTGGATAGTCTTGCCAAATGCTATGACCTTTGAGTTGAAAGAGCTTTGCCTATGGTACTTCAGAGGTTTGCCAGAAAGAAGTACACCTAATGTGCCTCAGCACTGGCATACCCTAACATAGACAAAAACCATTACAAAGCTGCTCCTAGTTGTGTGGAAAATGCTCACCAAGGCCTGTGTCAGAATAGCTGGCTATAGAGACAGTTGGGATGATGTACCCTTTGTTGGGTTTCAGGAGCCAAATAGCGCAGCGGAATTTAACCAAAACCCTCCAGGATCCAAGTGAAATGGGGTAAACCGAGTGTTCGAAAATTTTCATACCTACTTTTCGGTTGAGATCTCTTACTCAACTGTAGAGTCGAATCACAAAACTTGAACAATTGACGTGTTCAAGCTCTCTTTGGTATCCACACGAGCCTCTCGAGATCACCACGCTTCCACCGCGTCCTGGCAGATGCTTTTCTCTTGCGCTCGCAGTACTAGCTTGCGTCCTCCAAGGAATTGCAAGAGAAGAGTGCGGCTGTCCTTTTGGGAGGCTAGGGCAACGAGACCTGCGAATTTCTCACTAAAAGTTGTATTTATAGTGGGACTCAACTTCCAGGCCTAATGGGTTTTAAAGCCCTAATCCAATTAGGCTTTAATTTCGGGCTTAATAATGGCTCAACTATTGGGCCCATTATTAATACATAATTATTGTGAACCCAAAACCCAAATTATTAGCCCATGCACTCTAATGATCCAAATAGCTCTATGTGTTCGACCCAATAGGCTCTTACCACGTTGGCAATGATCATAAATCACATTTATGATCATAAGCAATGAGCGGTGTCTAGCAAGACATCATTGCTACCCAAGTGACAAGATTGTCGATGATTCGACTAAACCTTTATGATCATCACCGATATATGCCATTGTCCCTTTGTCCAAGATATCAAGACTAAGTACGAGACATGGAATGTGTCACTCTCATATAGCCCAATCTTTGGTTTCTTGATTGCTAAGTAGACCAACTTAAACTGATGACATTGATATCGTATATCAACTCATCCGAGCATAGCCATGCATTTTTCTAAGTCTTACTCTATCAAGGGGCCCGAAAAAATCACTCGCGTTACATAGGAGGGACAAATCCCATCTTGATCATACAAATCCCTCCGCATGATATGTGACATACCCAATGACCTCCTTCAAGTTCACTCAATTACGAGCAACAAAGGAAAGTATCAAAGTATGTGACTCACATGTAGGGAACCTTGGTGATCTTAGGTCGAAGGACTACATATACCATGATCACTATGAGAATCACTTATGTCACTCATATAACGATCCATGTAGTGTTCTCATGGTAGGTCAGTCCAGTACATAAGTTCTCCAACTTGTACCCATATGTAGACTACATATCTCATATTAGTCTCCACATATGCTAGTCGTTATGTATTATTGCAACCCGCTCCACAATAATACTAGACTAGGGACGTTTGAGAATATCATTATTCTAGGGTTACAATTATGTTTGTTAAGTTACGCAGAAACAAAACAACAAACATAATTGCTGGATTAATGCCTTAATAAAATATCATGACTCAATGTGCAAAAATACAATCATCTCATGATTGGACTTTTGGGCACAACACTAACACCCTTGTCTCCTAATCCAGTTGTACACGTGTAAGGCAGATCAGTGGGTTTCACCCCTAGGAGCAAATATATAAGGAGCCACTCCATGTATGTTACAAAGGCTATTCTATTGTGCTCACCAAATACTCCCAAATATATTATCTTCTTACTTAGGCATCGGAGAATCCTTCCCTAGAAAATACTCCAGGGGCTCCCTTCAGCCCTTTTTTCTTGTGTCTTCTAGGAACAACAATTGACTAAAGCAGATATGCTCACAGATGTCAGTGTAGAGCTCGGAAGACCAAGGTCCCCAAGGACACCAAATTGTGCCATCTGCGGGAACCCAGGTCCACATTGTTGTGGTGACAACTCGGGTGTCTAAGAATAAATCTTGCCACAATACCCCAAAGGAAAAGACTCCTTTTCCATCGGAGGAACAAACAAGTGATCTAGTAAACCTGCTTGAGGATGAGCACCCAGTGATGTTGATGATCGGGTTCCTGTGTGAATTCCAGCATTCCATAATCACAGAGATAGCCTGACACTTTGGAGAATACCTAAAGGAGGCTTTCCACGAGGGAATCCTAACCGAAGAAATCCCTAACTTCAGCAAAAAATTCACCTTTTGTGTTGAAAGGCAGCATTCAAATTGATTCTCCGGTCGAGGGCATACTATGCCATAGCCTGAAGTGCAGTCGCAAGGAGAACGGTCTGGCCATATCTGAACAAAAATCTGCTCACTAGACTTCCCTTTCTCCATGGAGGTATGATGATGGCCGATCGTATCTTCTCCTGAAAAAATTGTTGGAAAGAATGGATAACATAAAGGTACAGATCAAAAGAAAACCTGTGTGGACTTGTTTAATTAGGACTCCCATTAATGATGAGGCTCCCTTTGTTTGGGCCATCCGAAACGACTTGATCTCACCAGACTTTGGGGTACCTTGGCTAGGCTCGTATGATGGAAAGGGTGACCCTCAGCACATCTGACCAAATATCAAAAGAACATGGTTTTTAGTGGAGTAGATGCAGCAACCCTGTGCAAATGCTTTGAGGTAAAACTTTCAGGTCCAGCAACTGCTTGGTATAACACCCTATCCCCCTCTTCTAATGGATCTTTCGATGAGTTATCTATTGCTTTTTCTAACCAATTCATTGGAAGTCTCCCTTCGGTGAAAAAGGTGGCTCCGTTGTTTAATGTTGTTTAAAGGGAAAGTGAATCTCTCTGAGACTACAACAACAGGTTCATCTAGGAGGGCCTAAAAGGCATTGACTTATCTCCTAAGGTTTGCATCTGTATGATCACAAGGGGCCTTCAAAAAGGTTCCAACTTGTCATTTGAGATTTCAAAACAGATGCCGACCATAATAAAAAAACTCTACCAGCTTTCAGAATAGTACATGATTGCCGAAGACATGATGGCTGATGAAGAAAGACTAGATACTTGCAGAATGGAACATTGGTTCTAGAAAGAACCCTGTGGGGAAGGTGGGAATAGCAAGCAGCCCAAGAGCAGCAAGAGCAAAAGAGTTTTTCCAACCTACTCCTCCCTAAACACTTATCGATCGAACATTTTGGCGGCATTGGAAAAGCAAGGAGGAGTTCAAACACCCAAGCCAATGGTCCCTGGCAAGAAAAAGAACATGAAGAAGTATTGTTAGTACCATCTGGACCACGGCCATGACATCAAAGACTATCATCAACTGAACAAGTACATTAAAACCTTTATCAAGCAAGGCCAACTGAGAAGGTATCTCTGATTCTAGTTACCGAAGATGGGAGGCACGGAAGAGGAAGTGAAGTATGACGAGGATGAGTATGACTCTGATCGACAAAGAAATTGTTGAAGTCCTAAAAGGTTGCCACCTCCTCCTATGGGCATGATTTAAACTATCACTACGAGACTTCCCTCATCGAAAAGGAAAGAAAAATAAATTGCTAAACTTTATTTCAAAAAAGCATAGAATCTGTTGACAAGAACCGATGGAAGCACAATCAACTTCCTTCATGATGACCTTTTTTTATCACCTTTTGAATAGCGAGCTAGGATGTCAAAAGGGTCCTATGTGATGATGGATCAAATGCTAATGTATTATTCACTCATATACTGAAAATAAGGATATCAGTAGAAGCCCTAAAACCAATGGTATCCCCAACATACGAAGTAGGCCCCAATGAACTCCAAGTCTTGGGCATCATCAAACTACCTTTCACGGTTAAGGGAAGAACCGTAGGGGGTGGTGAGGAGCTATATGCCTCAGTCATCGGAAAATTCATTATGGTCGATGTTCCCTTGCCATATAATGCCATTGCCAGAAGGTAGGTGATAGCCGAAGTGCTATCACCCTTCAAACCCGTAAGCTCGGGCAAAGCACCACCTTCGGAAAGTAGAGCATCGACCGCCAGGAACTCGGGCACCGACTTTGGAAAGAAGGGTGTTCGGCCTCTCTTATTACATGAGCGCCCGTGCCCCTGCCCAGGAAGCCCTATGAGAGTTGGTCTCACGGTGGATTGCAGTTGGCTAGTTGTGTATGTGTACGGATTAAATCCCATTATACTAGTTGATTATCCTAGAATATGCAATATGCATGCTCTTCATGCTTTGACTCATACCCACGACAAATAAAAACTCTATTCATTCTAGACAACCAGTCCTCTGCTCTGTCAGGATCACCTGTCCCATCAAAGCTCAGTGGATCAACAGTCTTAAACTTCTCTAACAATCTCATCTGATGTGGAGTGTCTCCCCTCCTTGGAGCCTTCATCACCTCTAGTTCCTCTTACTCCTCATGAACCTGATTTCTACGTTCATGAGCCCTAGGCACTTGCTGTTGCTCGACATGCCTTTCCTGATCCTGATGTGGACCATTCTTCTCCTGGACAACACTTCTGTCCTCATAATCTCTGAACATCTCAGTCACAAGGGCGTTCATACCCTGTGCCACTTGGGCCATAACATTCTCCCCTCCTTCTTGAATTTGGTCCCCCAAATTCCGCTACAACTATGAAAAAATGCTAGGATATCTTTTCAGCATATCCTGCTCTGTCTCCCAGGTAGCTTCCTCCTCACTATGGTTAGACCAAAGAATCTTTACCATCGGAATCCACTTAGTCTGCAATTTCGTGACTTGCCTATCAAGTATCTGAACGGGTTTTTCCTCGTAGGTCAAGTCTTCTTCAATAGGTATCACTGAAGGATTAACAACCTGCCCTGGTTCCACTGTGCATTTTCAGAGTAGACTAATGTGAAACACATTATGCACTTGGGATAGGTTAGGTGGTAAAGCTAACTGATAAGCAACTTTCCTTACTTTCTCCAACACTTCAAAAGGTCCAACATACTAAGGAGCCAACTTGCCCCTTTGCCCAAAATGGCTAATTCCATTCATGGGCGACACTTTCAGAAGTACCTTGTCCCCAACTTCAAAACTCAAGTCTCTTCTTCTTAAATTTGCATATTTGGTCTGCCTATCATTGGCTGCTTTAATTCTCTTCTAAATTAACTTGATCTTAGCTATAGTGTCAGCTATGATTTCAGGTCCAATAACTACCTTATCTGCAAGATCTGCCCAACAATGAGGTGTCATACATCGCTTCCCATACAAAGCTTCATATGGTGCCATTCCAATAACAGTTTGATGACTGTTATTATAAGCAAACTTGATCAGTGGTAAATGCTGATCCCAATCACCTCTTAAATCAATGACACACATGCGTAGCATATCCTCTAAAATCTGAATCACTCTCTCAGATTGCCCATCAGTCTGAGGATGAAAAGTAGTACTGAGACTAACCTTACTTCCCAATGCTTCTTGAAAAGCATTCCAAAATTGTGATGTAAATTGAGGATCTCTGTCAGATATAATCTGATTTGGTATCCCATGGAGTCTCACAATCTCCTTAAGATACAACTAAGACAACTTCTCCAATGTATAAGTGATTCTGATAGGTATGAAGTGTGCCAACTTCGTCAATCTATCAACCACTACCCATATGGCATCATGCTGACTTCGGGTATTCGGTAACCCCACTAGGAAATCCATAGTAATGGATCCCCATTTCCTCACTGGCAGAGATAAACTCTGAACTGTGCCTGCTAGTTTCTGATGTTCAGCTTTCACCATTTGACATGTCAGACACTCTGCCACATGTCCTCCTACATCCCTTTTCAATCCTGGCCACCAAAAATGTATCTTCAGATCCTGATACATCTTACTAGCACCAGGGTGGATATTTAAAATGCTACTATGTGCCTCCTGTAGGACTTGTTGCCTAAGTCCATCCACATTCGGTACATAGAGACGATCTCCTTAATGTAGTATTTCATCCTTGTATCTGAATTCCTTCCTCATAGTGCCAAGCTTCGCTTCTCCTGAAATCTTCTTCAACAATGGGTCTTTTGGCTGAGTTTCTTTAACTCTGACTAACCAAGCTGACTGCACTTCCAAAATGTAGACTAGGGATTTTTCTCGACTTTGCCATAATTTATGCAAAGCTAAGAAACAGTCCCTCAATACTCCTTCAGAGGAGTCCGTAGCCTGATCCTTAGATAAGATCACTCCCGTGTACTCTTGGCTTAATGCATCTGCTACCACATTTCCTTTACCGGCACAGTACTCAATCGAACAATCATAATCCTTGATGTATTCAATCCATCACCGCTGCCTCATGTTCAGATCCTTCTATGTAAACAGATACTTTAAACTCCTATGATCGGTGAAGATTCTGAACGACCTCCCCCTCAAGTAATGCCTCCACAACTTCAATGCAAAAATAACTGCTGCAAGCTCAAGATCATGAATAGGATAGTTAAACTCATTAGGCCTCAGCTGTCTTGAACCATAAGCAATCACTTGACTATCTTGCATCAATACACACCCAAACCAGAACCCGATGCATCAGTATAAGTTGTAAATGCTCTGTTCGGATCTGGCAAAACAAGTATAGGTGCACTAGTCAATCTCTCCTTCAACTCCATGTGAGCTTCTTCACACTTCTGTGTCCACTCAAACTTCTAAGTCTTCTTGGTCAAGGCTATCAATGGTGTAGCTATCACAGAGAAATTCTCTATAAAGCGTCTGTAGTAACCTGCCAAGCCTAAGAAACTCCTGACTTTTGTAACTGTAGTTGGTCTCTTCCATTCAACTACTGCTTGAACATTTTCAGGATCAACTGACAAACCCTGAGCACTGATGATATGCCCCAAAAACTGGATCCTCTCAGACCAAAACTCACACTTAGACAACTTTGCATAGTACTGATTATCCTTCAGCACTTGCAAAACTGTTCTAAGGTGCTTTTCATGTTCTGATGTAGACTGTGAATATACCAAAATGTCATCGATGAAAACTTCAACAAATTGATCCAGAAATAGCTTAAAGATTCGATTCATGGCTTCCATAAATACTGCTGGTGCATTCATCACACCAAACGGCATAACTGTATATTCATAATGTCCATACCTCATCCTAAAAGTAGTTTGCGGGATATCTTCCTCCTTAACTCTAATATGAAAATACCCAGACTGAAGATCAATTCTGGAAAACACCTTCGCTCCCTTGAGTCTGTCAAATAGATCATCAATTCTAGGAAGTCGATACTTATTCGTAATTGTCACTACATTCAACTTTTTATAGTCGATGCACAATCTAAAAGTTCCATCTTTCTTCTTCACAAATAATACCAGAGCTCCCCCATGGTGACACACTAGGTCTTATAAGGCCTTTCTTTAGCAGTTCCTCCAACTGCTTCTTTAACTCATCCATCTCAGGAGCTAACATCCTATAAGGTGGTACTAAAATAGGTTCAACCCCTAGTTGCAGATGGATTGCAAACTCAGTATCCCTTTTAGGTGGTAACCCAGGTAACTCTACCGGAAACACCTCAGGAAACTGATTGGCTATTTGAATCTTCTCAAGTTCCTTCTCTATAGCCATTCCATTTAATGAATAATACTCTTCTTCACCAACTATAGGGATGGCATCCAAAAGTCTAAGGTGCAAACTCTTAGCACTAGATGCCAACCATCCTGTACAAGTCACTCTAGCTCCTTGAGCATCAGTAATGTTGATTGAGTGATTTGCACAGTCAATTTGTGCCTTATGCTTACTTAGCCAATCCATTCCCAACACTAAGTCATAAGACCTCAATCCTATCACCCATAACTCACAACAGAAATCATGGTCACCTAACTGCAAGGGATACCTAGTAACCACTTCATTGGTTACAATAAAACCCCTCATTACAGTCCTGATGAGTCTCAACTCACTCAAGATTTCTCTCTGCAATTTAAACTTATCTACCGAGGCAGAAGATATCACTGAAAGAATAGCTCCCATATCAAATAGCACTCTAACACTACAGTTCTGAAAAGTAAAATTACCTCGAACGACGGCTGGTTCTCTGGTCACCTGACTCCTCACGGCAAAATCCCTCGATTCAACTGCTGCTGCAGCTACACCAGGCCGATTCCCTATGGCGAGGGGTACAGGCGGTAAATTTTGGGCGAACCTGACATCAGTCGAGCTCTTGGGCATTTTCTCGCCTAGTGTCCCTTTGACCACAGATATTGCAAACATCTATCCCCATAGTACATGGTCTTCCAATATGAAACTGTCTGCATCTAGGATATAAACCCATCCTCCTTCTGTTGGATGGACCTTGGCTTTCCACCATTGGTTGCTTCCCGGCACTCTTTCCTAGGTTGGTTGGTCCAACTTCCACCTTTTTACGAGATGCTCTGGAATCCTCAAATTCCCTTTCTAAGGCCAACACCTTCTGAACCACCTGATGATAGCTCCTGATATCTACTGTCACCATATACCTCCTTAGTACAGGTTTCAAACCTTGGAAAAACTTCTTAGCCTTCAATTCATCATTGCCCATCATGTATGGAGCATACCGGATAAGAGAGTTATAGCACTGCTCATATTCCCGCACAAACATCTCTCCCTGTATCAGATTCTCAAACTGAATACTCCTCTGATCCTGTGCAGCTTCACTAATGTATTCCTGTCTGAATTTCTTTTCAAAGTCTGACCACTTGAGCACATTCCTCTTGTGCTCTGGGCGAGTACCATTAGTTTCCCTCAAAAACTCCATCACATCATCCCACCATAGACTAGCCCTTCATCTCAGAAAGAAAGGCACTAGAATCATCTTTTGCTCTGACTCCAAAAACTAACACGACCGCCCGTGCCCCTGCCTAGGAAGCCCTATGAGAGCTGGTCTCACGGTGGATTGTAGTTGGCTAGTTGTGTATGTGTGCAGATTAAATCCCATGATACTATGCAATATGCATGCTGTTTATGCTTTGACTCATAACCACCACAAGTAAAAAGTCTATTCATTCTAGACAACCAGTCCTCTGCTCTATCAGGATCACCTGTCCCATCAAAGCTCGGTGGATCAACAGTCTTAAATTTCTCCAACAATCTCATCTGATGTGGAGTGTCTCCCCTCCATGGAGCCTCCATCACCTCTGGTTCCTCTTCCTCCTCATGAACCTTATTTCTATGTTCATGAGGCCTAGGCACTTGCTGTTGCTCGGCATGCCTTTCCTGATCCTGATGTGGATTATTCTCCTCCTGGACAACACCTCTATCCTCATAAGCTCTGAACATCTCAGTCACAAGGGTGTTCACACCCTGTGCCACTTGGGCCATAACATCTTACATCCAACCTTGGCAATCCTTCATCGCCCATGGAGACGACAATACTAACCTCAGGAACATGGTGCATCGCCATCCTCAGCAAGATGACCAAACTACCTTCGGTAGGGAAGAACGTCCCCGAACGGGACCACCCTTGGCGAAGATATCCCTAGATTACTGATATGGTCTCGGAATAAAGTCCTCCTGTTCTGAAGAGCTCTCTTCTACCGAAGGGATATCAGGAGTACGACAGAAACAATTAAGGAACCTCTAACACACCGTACTCGTATGTTCCCTGACACGCCGCCCTCAGACATGCTCTACCACGCCACCCTTAGACATGCTCTGACACGCCGCCCTTGTACGACCTAGGCTCCTGGCCAAGCGGCCTGTGGTCGGCTAGATGCTCCCCCTCTGCTCGAAGGTACGGATTGCATCTGACCGAAAATGTGTCATAATCTAGGCAGGCTGTGTCAAAGGAACTTCTACCATTCACCTCCCTATAAATATTTGGAAAACGCCCCAGGTAAAGGGCCCCCCGCCTCCAAGGGGAAATCTCTCCACTTTTTACTCACTCTCCATTTCCGAACGCTAACTTGGGCGTTGGAGGCTCCTCCCCGGAAAGATACTCCAGGGACCTCCAAACCTTTATTTTTTGAGTGTTTCAAGTGGTTTCTACTAGGAAATCTCCCTTTGGGATGCTCCTCCCTCACCGAAAGTCCCCCTAGTCTCACCATGCCATATAGGGAAGATGCTGATGGGCATCATTTCGCGCCGTCTGTGAGAGATTTCCCCTTGGAGTCGGGGGGCCCTTTACCTGGGCTGTTTCCCAAATATTTATAGGGAGGTGAATAGTTGAAGTTCATTTGACACAGCCTGCCCAAATCATGACAAGTGTTCGGTCAGTTGCGATCCGTACCTTCGGGGAGAGGGGGAGCATCTAGCCGACCACAGGCCACTTGGCCAAGAGCCTAGGTCGTACAAGGGCAGCGTGTCAGAGCGGTTCTAAAGGTGGCGTGGCAAAGCGTGTCTGAGGGTGGCATGTCGGGAACATACGAGTACGGTGTGTCAGAGGCTCCTGAATTGTTTCTGTCATACTCCTGAGATCCCTTCGGTAGAAGAGAGCTTTTCAGAACAGGAGGACTTCCTTCTGAGACCATATCAGTAATCCAGGGATATCTTCGCCAAGGGTGGTCCCGTTCAGGGACGTTCTTCCCTACCAAAGGTAGTTTGGTCATCTTGCCGAGGATGGTGATGCACCGTGTTCCTGAGGTTAGTACTGTCGTCTCTAGGGGCGATGAATGATCGCTGAGGTTAGATGTAAGAGGGGTCGAACACCCTTCTTTCCAAAGTCGGTGTCCGAGTTCCTGGCGGCCGATGCTCTACTTTCCGAAGGTGGTGCTTTGCCCAAGCTTACGGGTTTGAAGGGTGATAACACTTCGGCTATCACATGCCCCCTTGAAAAGTCAAAATGGAGACTTCGGGTCTAGACTCTCTGAGGACATCTTCCCAGACTCTGAGCGGGACGCTGTTCAAGGAGACGCTTTGGCGACCGAAGGCATTCCTTCCTAGCCGAGGCATCATCACTTGCCCTCTGGTCAGTCCCTCGGTGATCTCGCGGTGCGTACTCCCTTTATTTTTACTTTTTCTGTTGGATGTCAGTGGACCGTAGCATTTCATAACCAAGCGTGTCAGTTTGGATAGGCATGCCTGGGTTTTCGCGGTGTCAGAAAGCGTGTCCTAGTTTCTCGCGTTGGATGACAGTGGCATGCAATGGTTGGGGGGAGTCACGTTGGTTACGCCAGTCCTGTCTTTTCGCCTTTGACGGGAAATTATGGTGACGGTTTGCCTTTGCAGGGTAGTTATAGCGACGATTCGGCTACCCCTATTTGGCCTATATAAAACCTTCCTTCCCCTCATTTGCCTTCCTCTATCCTTCTCTTGCTCTCATCTTTCTTTGAGCTTTTCCTTCCCTTCTTTCCCTTTTCACGGCGGTGCAAGCGGCGAAGTGATTTTCGGCAACCATTTACGACCGCATCTTCTAATCCTAACTTCGGCAAGCATTTTGGTGGGTTTCTTGCTTTTTAGAGGTGATTCGGTCGTTTCGGTTTCTGTTTTCTTCTAGTCCCCGAAGTTTCTTTCTTTTTTCCCGAAGTCCTTTGGCTCCCTTTTTCGAAGTCATTCGATCTCGCCGAACATGTCTTCCCTTGTACCTATTATGTCCATCCAATCCATCCCCAAGAGCTAGTAGCGTCTCATGTCTCACCCTTGTTGCTCTACCCCAGAAAAATTAGTGAAGTGGACAACCAAATTCTTTCTTCCCTCCTATGCCACCATCAAGCTGCCCCATCCTGGCCATTTTAGCTTTATGAACAGTAAGGATGAGGTTACCGTCGTCCATGCCCAACTGAAGGCTGGACTTCGGTTTCCTCTGCCGAAGATGATTTGTGACTTTTGCCAATTCCATGGCATAGTCATGAATCCACTTCTGCCCAACTCCTACTGTTACTTCAATGCCTTCCTCTGCATGTGTGGGGTTTTCAAGGTAGAACCCCACTTCATCATTTTCATGTAGTACTACAAGCTCTATCCGGTCCCGAAGGGTGGCTTCAATTTCATGCTGCGTCGGGGATCTGGGAGTAAAAAATACATGTTCACCTTCGGCACTAAAGATAGTTGGCGAGCGTGGCAAAGGAAGTTCTTCTTCCTGAAGGTGGCAGAGGCATAGTCGGGCATGCCGACTAGGTGTGCTCGGGGGAAGCTGGAGAGAGACGTCGTTGACCCCAAAAAGTTGCTAACTCCTGAGTTGGCGGCGAGGTTTGAGGACTTCGACAGCCGTATCTGGGCTGTCACCGACTGGGATGCCGAGGTCCCACCGCACTCCTTGTATCCCTTTCCTATTAAGTGTGACCTCATGACCGAGGAGGTTCTTCGGGAGCTAGGGGTGCTTAAGCAACATGAGACGGACCTCGGCATGCCAGTTCCTACCGCCGATGGGAAGAAGACCTAGCTAGTGATGCTCCTTCGGGGGGAGCTCTCCTACAAAGCCCTTTTTGAGAGTAAGTTCCTTTCCATTTTTTAGTATAAGTATCCTTTTGGACTTACACTGATATTTTCCTGCTTTTTCAGAGATGGGTGATCAATCGGCCGGTTTCTACAAATCCCTTTTCCTTGGCCAAGCCAAAAGGGGGAACAGATGAAGAAGGGGGCCTCAAAGTGGCGAAAAACATCTGGGGCAGTCCATCTTTGGCTAAGAAGGTGAAGAAGGACCCCCTTCCCCCACCTCCCAATGATGTTGAAGAGGTCGAGGATCTGCCCGAGGTCCAAGCCGTTCTACCACCGGAGCCTACCGTCAGCTCCATTGCCCGAAGTCCCACTACTTCAATGGATCTTCTAGGCTCTTTGGCAGAAGGTCCTTCTACTGAGGATCTTGAGGAGCGCCGAAGAAGTAAAGGCAAACACATCCTAGCCGATGTAGATGAGGTACAAGACTCCGATGATGATGTTGCCAAGGTTCCGCTAGGTTTGTTCCTTAGACATTTTTAGTATTCTTAATCTTATAGATATATGACTAAAGAGCAATGTTTTAATGGAACCGTGTTCTAACTTTGCAGAGGAAATGGCGCCCTCATCATGAATGGTGGAGCACGCTCGGAGGTGGGCCTTTCGAGATTCCCATATCCCGAAGGATAAAGTCCCGAGGAGCCTTTTTGGGCTTTCACCGAGGACATGAATTTGTTCTCCGATGACTGCCAGCAGATGGCTCATCAGATGGTTAGGGGGGTTCTCACCCAGGCTTCTTTCAAAGCGGTTGCCGAAGAATGTGTGAACGATGAGGTTCTCGCTGCAAAAATGTCCGAGCATGCTACCCAGGTACCCTTCAGGCCCTTTATGATTTTTTCTCCCAACTTTTTCTAAGTGTTTGGCTTTCCTTGTGGGATTTTTACCAAGTGTTCTCCTCCCTTTTTTGCAGCTCCTCGGGTATAATGGATACTTCAGAGCTTGGGCAGCAAAATAGTCTTCGGTCTAAGCCTGGGCCGAAGATTGCCTGGAGAAGGCCAATGTCTTTTGCGCCAACTCGGTCGTCAAGAATGCCGACTTGAGCAGAATAGCCAAGGAGGAGGTTGCCAAACTCCAGGAGGAATTCCTGAATGGCCAAGAAGAGCTCCTGAAGGATTTTTCCCGGAAAATGTCTGACCTGGGCTCGAAGGTCGTCAACCTGACCTCGGCTAACAAGGCTTATCAAAAGGAGAAAGAGGAAGACTCCACTTTCCTGGTGAAGGCCCTTGCTGTAAACGGCGAACTTCAGGCCGAGGTTGAGGCCCTAAAAAAAGAGACAAAGAAGAAAAAGAAGACGAAGAAGCTGGAGAAGGAGGTCGCCGACTTGCAAAGTGAGGTGGAAGACCTGTCTGTCGAGCTAGACAAGGCTAACTAGTTGACCAAGGTTGGCTTTCAAGATGGTTTTTGTCCAGCTCAACACCAGGTTTTGGAGAAGTATCTAGACCTCAACCTCTCCTTTCTGGCTGCTTTGAACATCCCCGAGGGGCCTCGCTGGACCTGGTCAAAAATCGAGCTCCTGAACCTCCCATTTGCCCCTCTTCCGGCACCAAAGACGGTGGCTAAGGACCAAGGGGATGGAGTATCTCATGACGCTGGGGTCCCTTAGATGCTTTAGGGCTTTTACTTTGTCTTCTTCTTTTTCTTTGTAATCTTTTTCTTGTAATCTTCCTTCTTGCAATAAGGCCTTCTTAATGACATGTTTCTTTCCCTTAAAATTTGGTCAAGTCTTTGAGCAATAATCTTTGTTTCCAAGAGTTGTTTCGACCACTTTCGGTCTGGGGCCCTTGGGAAGATATTTTTCGCTCTTTTTATTGACCATCTTCGGGGAAACGGTAACTTTTGATGAATACCTTAATGAACTTCGGAAGGAATATGTGATTTTCTAAGAATTGCCTGTACTTAGAAAAAATTTCTAACTTGTACAATTTCTTATCAAAATTCTAAGTGTAGAATTTCTTCAAGGCGTCTGAGTGCCATGTATTCTTCAGCTCTCCACCTTCGATATTGCCAAGCTTATAGAGTCCATTTTGAACCTCGTCAAGGACCAGATAAGGCCCTTCCCAGTTTGCCTGGAGTACCCCGTGAGACAGTATCTGAGGTTCGAACTCAGCCTTTCAGAAACAAGGTCTCCCTTCCTTATTCCTTTTCGCCTAACGCGCAGGTTCATAGCTGTAGCCACTCTTTGCTGAAAGGCTTTTCTTCTAAGTTTAGCCATTTCTCTATGTTCATCAATTAGGTCAAGCTTAGTTCTTAACCTGAGGTCATTCCCTTCCTCATCGAACACTTGTACCCTGACTGATGGATGAACTACCTCGATAGGAATAATGGCCTCTCTGCCGAAGATAAGCGAGAAAGGCGTCTCACCCGTGGCCCTTCGGGGTGTTGTTCGATAGCTCCATAGCACACTAGGAAGTTCCCCTGGCCATTTTCCCTTTGCTTCCCCCAATCTCTTTTTCAGACCATCTTTTATGGTTCTATTAGATACCTCTACCTGTCTGTTGCTCTGAGGATGGGCTACTGGAGCGAAGTGCATTTTTATCCCGAGGTCAGTGATGAATTCTTGGAATCCCTTGTCAACAAACTGGGAACTATTGTCGGCCAGTATCACCCTCGGTATAACAAATCTGCATACAATGCTCTTCCAGATGAATTTTTGTATGTCCTTTGCCAAAATGGTTGTCAGGGGCTCTGCCTCAACCCATTTAGTGAAGTAATCCACTGCGATCATGCAGTACTTCACTCCTCCAGGTACCGTCGGGAGTGGCCCGATGAGGTCAATGCCCCAAACTACAAAGGGGCAGGGGTAATTAACCGAGGTTATAAACTCCGAGGGTAACCTCTGAATGTTGGCGTGTTTTTGGTAACTATCACATCTCTGGACAAACTGCGTCGTGTCCTTTCCTAGCGAGGGCTAGAAGTACCCCTGGCGGAGTATTACTCCTGCCAAGGTGTCGGTTCCAATGTGGGACCCACAAGTCGCCTCATGGACTTCTTCAAGAACACTCCCAATGTCCTCTTCGCTGACACACCTTTGTAGCGGGCTTACATACCCCTGCTGGTACAACTCTTCTCCAATTAGGAAATATGGTCCGGAACGTCTTCGCACTTTTGCTGCTTCGTGAGGGTCATCGGGAATCTCCAAGGTTGTAAGATACCTCTTCATAGGATTTTTCCATCCTCTTTCCAAGGTCGTTATGCTCATTATTGCTATGCTCGGATGGCTCAATACCTCGGTGGAATTTTTAGACTTAGCCAGGCTATCTGCTTCAGTGTTGTCTCGGCGAGGCACATGAGAGACGTTCTCAATGTGGACTATGTCGAACTCTTGAACGAGCTTTGATGTGAGCTCGTGATATTTTGCCAAAATTGGGTCCTTCATGATATAGTCTCCTGCCATCTGTCGGACCACTAGCTAAGAATCGCTGTGGGCCTTCAGGTTTCTCACACCAATTCTTTTAGCAAGGCATAATCCAGCTATAAGGGCTTCATACTCTAGCACATTATTGGTGATGCACGGTGCATCGCCATCCTCGACAAAATGACCAAACTACCTTTGGTAGGGAAGAATGCCCCCGAACGGGACCACCCTTGGTGAAGATATCCCTGGATTACTGATATGGTCTCAGAAGGAAGTCCTCCTGTTCCGAAGAGCTTTCTTCTACTGAAGGTATCTCAAGAGTACGGTAGAAACAATTAAGGAGCCTCTGACACACCGTACTCGTATGTTCCCTGACACGCCGCCCCCAGACACGCTCTACCATGCCGCCCTCATACACACTCTGACACACCGCCCTTGTACGACCTAGGCTCCTGGCCAAGTGGTCTGTGGTCAGCTAGATGCTCCCCCTCTCCCCGAAGGTACGGATTGCATCTGACCAAACACATGTCATGATCTGGGCAGGTTGTGTAAAATGAACTTCTACTGTTCACCTCCCTATAAATATTCAGGAAACGCCCCAGGTAAAGGGCCCCCCGACTCCAAGGGGAAATCTCTCCACTCTTTACTCACTCTCCATTTCCAAATGCTGACTTAGGCGTCGGAGGCTCCTCCACCGAAAGATACTCCGAGGACCTCCTAACCTTTATTTTTTGAGTGTTTCAGGTGGTCTCTCCTAGGAAATCCTCCTTTGGGATGCTCCTCCCTCACCGGAAGTCCCCCTAGTCTCACCATGTCATACAACGAAGATGCTGATTAGCATCAGTAGGCCCAAGGGATGCTACACATGAGGTCAGATGTGAAGTACCTAACCCTGACCTTTAAAACTGACAAAGGTGACGTAGTCATCTTCATTGATAAGGTTGAGGTTTGAAAGGTCTTTTTAAAGGCACGACAGCCTACACCGAAGAAGAAAATTCATCTGTCAGTACCAACAGTGTCAGAAGAGGCATGAGCAAACATAAGGGACAGGGTCGAAGAGGTAGATGTGGAAACAGAGAGCTTAAAGCTCATTGAAGGATGAAGTACCAAAATTGGAAAAATATGCCCAATGGGGAAAAAGACAAACTTGTACATTTCTTAGAATCAAACAATGATCTATTTGCTTACTCTCTGAAGGATATGGCCGTAATAAATTTGAGCATAGTTCAACATAATTTAATGTTGACCCCCTCGCAAAGCCCATAAGGCAAAAGAAATGAAATACGGCCCCAAACAGGTGAGCTTTTATTAAGCAAGAAACACAACGACTCCTTCAAGCAGGAGTAATAATGGAGGTTGGACACCCTGGTTGGTTAAGCAAGTGGTAATTGTTATAAAAGAGTGTAGTGACAAACTTTGAATGTGCATTAACATTACCAAAGTAAACAATATATCCCAAAGTACTTATACCCACTGCCTTTGATAGATCAGTTGGTAGATTCCATTTAAGAATAGATTGTATTGATGTTTCTGGATGCTTTTAGTGGGTATTATTAGATCGTAATGAATCCAGCCGGTGAAGAAAAAACTTCATTCATCACTAATGAAGGCATCTTCTGCTATATCCAAATGCCCTTTTGGCTGAAAAATGCCAGAGCCACGTATCAACGGTTGGTGAGCAAAGTGTTCAAAAGAAAGATCGACAGGAATATGGAAGTATACATCGATGATATGATAGTCAAAATTTGAAGCAATCCTGACTACTTTGAAGATCTACGTGAAACATTTCAACAGCTTAGGAAATTCGGCATATGTTTGAATCCCAAAAAGTGTACCTTCGGCATGAATGGGGTATATTCCCCAGATTCATGGTCTTGAAGCATGGTAAAGAGGCAAATCCAAACAAGGTAAAGGCTCTCGTTGAATCTCCAACTCCCAACTCGGTCAAGAATATACAAAGGTTGATGGGAAAAATAACAACCTTAAGTTGCTTTATCTCGCACTGTGGCGACAGATGAAGGCCATTCTTCAAAAAAACTTGCAAAAGTGGCAAAAACTGACATTAGGACCAGGGTCCATCAAATCCCTAGAATGAAGAATGCCAGATGGAGTGAAAAATAATCAACATTTGCCTGGTTGAGTTACCCATTCCCAGAAAACCAAAAGAAAGGGAGCCCCTCAACCTATACTTGGCCGTTAGCAAAAAGGCCGTAAGCTCCATCTTACTGCATGAGGACGAGTTTGCAAAACAATGGTTTGTGTATTTCATAAGTAAATCACTCCATGGAGCTGAGGTAAACTACCCTGTGCTTTAGAAGGCTATATATGCTTTGGTTCTAAGAAGACGACACCTTCGGCCTTATTTTGAAGGCCATTCAATTGCTGTCCGAAGTAACCTTCCTTTTATGGAAGTGATGAAGAAAGTTGATCATTGAAGAAGAAAATGGTGCATAGAGCTCAGTGAATACGACATAAGTTATGAACTAAGGAAAATGATCAAAGCACAAGTGCTCGTGGACTTCATCGTCGAACTGGGCCCTAGTGGTACAAAGGACATTTGGGTTGAGAAAGATGGTAAGCTGAAATGGGAGCTATTCATTGATGGTGCATCAGGAGCAACCCATTAGGGCACAGGTATAATTTTAAAGAGGCTAGAAGGAATGAAAGTGTCCAAGGGTATAAAATTTGGCTTTCAAGTAACAAACAATATGGCCAAATACGTAGCCTTCATCGCCAGACTATGCGTCACTAGGAGCATAGGCATTAGGTTTCTCTAAGCCTATAGTGACTCTCAACTCTTATTTCAGCAATTGAAAGGGGACTATGACATTAGAGAGCTAAGAGTCAAAAGATACTACAGTCTCGTAAAATAGATAATGGAGAAGTTTGATAAAGTGCTCTAGAAAAGGTGCCCCAGCAAGAGAATGCACAAGCCAATGCCTTAGCCAAGATAGACGGATGCACTGAAGAGCAAAAGATGCCAAGGATAGGTAGAAACTATGTGCTGAACATCCAGGAAGGATAGAGTGCATCACTTTATAGATATCTCCCCGAAAGAAAGATGCCTGATGATCCACTAAAAGCCTTAAAGGTAAAAAGGAGGACGGGAAGATATTTCCTCATCGGTGAAGAACTTTATCAAAAGGCTACACTAGCCTCTTTTAGAAATGTTTCAAAGAGGCCAAAATAGAGTTAATCTTAAGAGAAGTACACAAAGGTTGGTGTGGTTCTCACATCAGTACAGATGCTTTGGCTGGTGTTGTACTTTGGCAACGATATTTCAAGTTGTCCCTAAGACAGGACGCACAAAAACTTGTAAGAAACTATGACATGTTCCAACACCATGCTTTTATTCAAAAGGTGCCATTAAAAGTTATAACATCAACAAATTACCCTTGTCCTTTTACAGTATGGGGTATAGACCTTGATAGCCGAAGGGCTGTGGCCCCTGCAATCTCCTAATTAGCTATCCTAAAACCACCCTCAGGAAGGACTTAGCCCCAACCTTCGAGCGCACTTACACCACCCTTGGAAAAGGAACATGACTACCTTCACAAAAAGGTATCCTTCACCACCCTCGGATTTACAAACCTACCAACCTCGGAAAAATAGATCCACCATCCTCGGTAGAGGAAAACGTCTCCCGAAGGTGACCCACTCTACCGAAAGGCCTTGCCCAATAGCCCTCGAGGAAAATCTCTGCCAGAAGGGGTCTCATACCCCGAATGGGTCTTACAGAGATACAACAAAAATGGTTAAGGAGCCTTTGACAGAGAGACCTCACACATGCCCCTGCCCTCTGGCCAGAATGACTTATGGCCAGCTGGAGATGCCAACCTCTGAAGGTACGGATCAGATCTGACTGAACATGTGTCATGATCTAAACGAGCTATGTCAAACGGCCTCTTCCCTCCACCCTTCTATAAAATACCTTGGAGGGACCTTGGTAAGAAAGGGGGAATTTTCTTGATTCACTATTCTCTGCTCTTTACTACTACTCACACAAATACTGACTTGGGCGTCGGAGACTCCTCCCCCGGAAAAACATTTCAGGGAGTCTCTAACCCTTGTTCTTCAAAATCTTGCAGACACCTTTACACTGGAAATCTTTCCTAGAGGCCAACATGTCATACCACAAGGATGCCAATGGGCATCATGTGGTGCTATCTGTGGGAACTCATTCACAAGTCACCGTTGTTAAGACCCAATGTTCTGAGGACAAGGAACTCCCCAAGTCCCAATCTGCACCGAAAACTCAAACAGCGGCTGAACAACCTGCAGTAGAGACTTCATTACCTGAGGATGAACATCCTTTAACGGTCACGATAAAGTTTCTATGAGATTTTTAGCACTCCGTTGCAGCTGAAATGAATCAACAACTCAACAAAAAATGGTCACAACCACCTTCTGGAGGAAGAGCACTTTCTCCTAGCACCCGGCAAGAGAGAAGCCCAAGGTTACTGCGCTAGAGCTCCGGAAGCAGGGGTTCTCATGACGAGTCTTGAATGGATAATCCACCCTCCAGAGGACGTCATGCTGGAGAAACGGTGTCAAAGGAGCCCAAGACTTCCCATCGACAAAGTCCATCCATGTACGGGAAGTCTCAGTCCGCCCGCCGATGAAGTTACTGTTAGTGTTGTGCCCAAAAGCCAATCATGAGATGATTGTATTTTTGCACATTGAGTCATAATATTTTGTTAAGGCATTAAACCAGCAATTATGTTTGTTGTTCTTTTTCTGTGTAACGTAATAAGCATAATTGTAACCCTAGAATAATGATATTCTTAAACATCCCTAGTCTAGTATTATTATGGAACGGGTTGCAATAATACATAACGACTAGCATATGTGGAGACTAATCTGAGATATGTAGTCTACATATGGGTACAAGTTGGAGAACTTGGTTACTGGACCGACCCACCATGAGAACACTGCATGGATCGTTATATGTGTCATAAGTGATTCTCATAATGATCATGGTATATGTAGTCCTTTGACCTAAGATCATCAAGGTTTCCTACATGTAAGTCACATACTTTGATACTTTCCTTTGTTGCTCGTAACTGAGTGAACTTGAAGGAGGTCATTGGGTATGTCATATATCATGCGGAGGGATTAGTATGATCAAGACGGGATTTGTCCCTCCTATGTAACGGGAATGATATCTTCGGGCCCCTTGATAGAGTAAGACTTAGAAAGTGCATGGCCATGCTCAGATGAGTTGATATACGATATCAATGTCATCAGTTTAAGTTGGTCTACTCGGTACTCAAGAAACCAAAGATTGGGCTATACGAGAGTGACAAATTCCATGTCTCGTGCTTAGTCTTGATATCTTGGACAAAGGGACAATGGCATATATCAGTGATGATCATAAAGCTTTTGTCGAATCATCGACAATCTTGTCACTTGGGTAGCAATGATGTGTTGCTAGACACCGCTCATTGCTTATGATCATAAATCTGATTTATGATCATTGCCAACGTGGTAAGAGCTTATTGGGTCGTACACATAGAGCTATTTGGATCATTAGAGTGCATGGGCTAATAATTTGGGTTTTGGTTTCACAATAATTTCGTATTAATAATGGGCCAATAGTTGACCAATTATTAAGCCCGAAATTAAAGCCTACTTGGATTAGGGCTGTGAAACCCATTAGGCCTGGAAGTTGAGTCTCACGATAAATACAACTTTTAGTGAGAAATTCGCAGGCCTCCTTGCCCTAGCCTCCCAAAAGGACAGCCGCACTTTTCTCCTGCAATTCCTTGGAGGACGTAAGCTAGCACTGTGAGAACAAAAGAAACGCATCTTCCGGGACACAGTGGAAGTGTAGTGATCCTGAGAGGCTCGTGTGGATACCATAGAGAGTTTGAACACGTCAACTGTTCAGGTTTTGTGATTTGACTCTACAGTTGAGTGAGAGATCTCAACCGAAAATTAGGTATGAAAATTTTTGAACACTTGGTTTACACCATTTCACTTGGATCCTGGAGGATTTTGGTTAAATTCCACTGCACTGTTTGGCTCCCGAAACCCGATAATTACTATCAAAAAAGGAGACATTGCTCTATGTTGCTAGTGACTACCAGGCAACGGGGAGAAAATAGTACTACCACCCTCATGGGGAAGATCCTAGAAACGTTGGAAAAGGTGGCAAAACAGATTTTTCAAAAACCTGTTTGGTCAAGATTGTCGGAGACCTTCACCGGAGAAGAGTCACCCTTCACTAGTGCAGTAGTAGAAGCACCTGTGCCAAATGGCTTCTGAGTGCTGCATCTAGAAACATATGATGGGCGTAGCGACCCCAAACCTCATCTGACGAACTATAGGTGCAACATGATATGATGCCACCCTCTACAAGTGCTTCGAAGCACCCTTTCAGGGCAAACAACTACATGATATAACTACCTGGCTCCCAGAACCATAATGGGCTTCTAGGATTTATCCGCCGCATTCACCCAGCAATTCATCAGAAGTAGACTGACAATGAAAATGCCTGTCCAAATGTTTGACATAGCCTAAAAGAATGGGGAGACCATTCGGGACTATGTCAAGAGGTTCAACTGAGAAGCCCTGAGTGTGCCCAACTTTCACCCCGAAATCTGCATCCTCACCATGATCAGGGGACTTTAGTGCGATTCATAACTTTTCTATGAGTTCTCCAAATATCCCCCTGACACCCACGAAGAATTCTACTGAAAGGTAAAACAGCACATGACAATGGAAGAACTAAGGATGGGAGGGCCGAAGTCTGATCATAATCACTCCAAGGGTCAGAGTCACCAACCTCGATGCCCAACCAAGGGTGGGGGCAGACCTCGAAAAGAAAGGGGGGAAGAAACCCATGTTGTTCAGTCCCTTGGACACCACAAGGATGAACATATTGATGGCCTTGGAAAGACAAGGAACTTCGATTCAAAGACCAAAGGCCATGACCTCAGACAAAAAAAAGAACATGAAAAAGTTCTACAAGTTCCACTGAGACCACGGGCACAACAACAAGGATTGCTTCCAGCTAAGAAAGTACATTGAATCTTTAATCAAGTAGGGGCAATTTCATCGCTAGCTGCGGATGCTGTCTCCTAAAGGAACAAGGGAAGAAGAGAGGAAAGGAGAAGATGAGGACTACGACTCCGACCGACATTTTAACCCAAATCCTAGAAAGCATCCACCACTTCTGGTGGGAGTGATCCAAACACCACTAGGATACCCTCGGCTGAAAGGAAAAAGAAAGTCCAGGAAATCTTGATGATGGAGTTCGAAAACCCATCGAACAAGCTCATTTGGAAAGATGGGTTTACCGTAAAGTTCCCTCATGGGACCCTCTCCTAATCATGGCAAGGATAGGGAATTGGGACGTCAAAAGAGTGCTCATCAATGATGGCTCCAATGCTGATGTTCTGTTCTCCCACTTGTTGCCAAACTTGGGCATCTCCAAGATTGATCTTAAACCCATTACATCCTTTACCTTCAGGGTAGGTCCCTCGAAACTCCCTGTACTCGGGTGGATCTATCTGCCTTTGATAGTAAGGGGAACTTCAGTTCAAAACAAGAAAGAGCTATTTGGCTTCATAATGGTGAGGTTCATCATCATAGATGTCCATTCTTCATACAACACCATCCTCGGAAGGCAGACACAATGAAATCTCCGCATTCACCCAGATGTGAAGTACCTAACGGTCACCTCCGGCACAAAGGAAGGGGACACAAAAATATTCATTAATCAGGCTGAAGTAAGGAAAGTCTTTCTGAAGGCAAGATAAAGCCCAATGAAAGTTCACGCATAGACTTCAGGAGAAAAGAGCATGGTCGGTGAAAAGGTAATAAAAGGAGAAAGCAACCCAAATGGGGAAAAAACTGGCTAAAGGTGACAAAGAAAAGCTTGTATCCCTTCTATTAATGAACAAAGGTCTGTTTGCTTACTCTCCGAGTGATGTGCCTGGGTGGACCCAGGTATAATCCAACATGTCTTAAAGCATGTCCGGAGGTGACGCTTACTCGACAGAAAAAATGTAGCCTCTCGATGCATAAGAACAACTTCATTAAAACCAAAGTCCAATGGCTAATAAAGGCAGGAATAATAAGGGAGGTCAAGTACCACGAATGGCTTAGCAACATAGTTGTTGCGACAAAGGAAGGGAGCGATAAACTCCGAATGTGTATCGACTTCTGAAATATAAGCGACACTTGCCCAAATGACCCCTACCCTCTGCCACTAATAGATCAATTGGTAAACTCCACTACCAAGTACGGTCTGCTAAGCTTTACCTCTGTTGAGCTTCCTCAACGCCTTCAATGGATATCACCAAAATTAGATGAATCCGGAAGATGAGGAAAAAACCACCTTCATAACCAAAGTTGGTACCTACAACTACGTGAGAATGCCCTTCGGCCTTAAAAATGCGGCAACAATGTACCAAAGGCTGATGAACAAGGTATTCAGCTCCCAAATTGGGAGAAATATGGAAGTATATGTCGATGATATGATAGTCAAGAGCAAACAACCTGGCAGTCATATCATAGACTTGGAAGAAACATTCCGCCAACTTTGGAAATTTGGGATTCATCTTAACCCCGAGAAATGTGTGTTCAAGGTAACACCTGGCGAATTCTTCTAGTTTATGGTATCCGAAAGAGGTATCGATGCCAACCTAGAAAAGGTTAAGGCCTGCTAAAATTTTGAACTCCCACAACACCCAAGGATGTGCAAAGGCTTGCTGCGAGAATCACGGCCTTTAGTAGATTCATCTCCAGATACGGGGACCGATGCCGACCATTCTTCAAAGTGCTTACCAAAGTAGCAAAAAATGAAGGTAACTTCAGTCCTGAGGAACACCCTTGGAACTAAGATTGCTGGAAGGCTTAGGAGGAGCTCAAAAGCTACCTAACATGTCTACCGACACTCCGGCAACCACGGGAAGGAGAACCCTTCATCCTTAACCTCACCATCACTGAAAAGGCAGTAAGTTCGGTGCTTGTAAAGGAAGAGGGAGAAAAGCCGTAGCTAGTATACTATGTGAGTAAGTCGCTGCATGGCACCGAAGTTAGGTACCCTCTTCTACAAAAAGCCATCTATGCCTTAGTACTGGCAAGTAGAAGGCTCCGACATTACTTCCAAGGGCACCCTATCATTGCTTGAAGTAACCTACCTCTTTGGGATGTCATGAAGAATGTAGATCATTTCGGAAGATTATCAAAGTGGTGCATTGAACTCGGTGAATACGACATCACCTATGAGCCAAGAAAGGCAATAAAATCCCAAGCGCTGGCAGACTTTATAGCCGAGGTACCTAAAACTGAGGGTAGTCCAGAACCTAAAACTGAAGGTAGTCCAGAAGACTTCAGAAATGATGAGCCTGAATGGACATTATTCGTTGATGGTGCTTTAGGATCTAAACACTAGGGAGCTAGAGTAATCCTCCGTGTACCCGAAGGTATAGAAGCGATGAGGGCCATCAAATTCAGATTCAGTGTCACCAACAATGTCGCCGAATATGTAGCCCTTCCATCAAGCTTGCGGTTGGCAAAAAGAGTAGGTGTGAGGAATCTGAGGGCCCATAGTGATTCTCAACTAGTGGTCAGATAGATGGAGGGGGACTACGGGACAAAGGAACCAAACTTGGCAAAGTACCATGATCTCGTTAAGAAGCTTATCTAGGTGTTCAACATGGTACATATAGAAATCGTACCGCGATGAGATAATATGGAAGCAGGTACTTTGGCCAAATCAAAGGACTCCACTGAAGTACTATATCAGTGAAGCATATCAATAATATGCATAGCAACCTCAGGTATAAGGTGGAAAGATCCTATAAAGAAATACCTCACAACTTCAAAACTTCCCAAAGATCCTCTTGAAGCTACGATAGTATGAAAGTGCTCAGGAAGATACTTCCTGATTGGAGAAGAGTTGTATCGACAAGGGTACGCAAGTCTGTTACAAAGGTGTGTCAGTGAATAAGATGTAAAGATTGTCCTAAAAGAAGTCCATGATGGGGCTTGTGGTTCTCACATAGGAACTGATGCACTTGCCAGGGTATTACTCCGCCAAGGATATTTCTGGCCCAGCTTGAGGAAAGATGCCAGGTAGTTTGTCCAAAAATGAGACAAATGCTAGAGACACACTCCCATCGAGAAAACTACCCTCGGAATTGATAATTTAAGCAAACTATCCTTGCCCCTTCACAATCTGGGCCATTGACCTCATTGGGCCTCTCCCAACAGCTCTAAGAGGAGTGAAGTTCTGCGTAGTCGCAGTAGACTATTTCAGCAAATGGATCTAGGCAGAGCCTTTAGCAGCTATGGCATTCATGATGAATTGCTAATTAGCTAAGTATTGGCATGCATTAGGGCTAGGAATTGAGAAGTCCAACTGAATTCCATAGCTTCTGAGCTCTTGGATTAGTGTAAGGAAAGTTGAATGGTTAACCAAATTGATTGATTATGAAACCATGCTTGCTAGGCGCTACGGCTGGTGTTAGTGGTGTGTGTGTGAATGTGTGCTTCTATGCTTGTTTGTGCATGCTAACCCCATTTATATTGCTTATTTGTTATGTATATACATGTATTGCTTTGTGTTTTTATGTCTTTGGTTGTAGGTGCATGGAGTTTAGCTTTAATTAACCTTAGTGCTTAACTTATGTTAGTACTTAGAGGCCAATGGAATCCTTGCTGAGTTATAATACTCATTGCCCTACTTTTTATGATTGTATGGAAAGGTTTACTTGAAAGGCAAGGAAGCTAAGAGCATTATATACTCTTTTGGGTTTTGGAAAGGTATTATGCTAAATTGTGGATTTGCTTAATATTCTAGGTGTTATGGATTGCTTGTCTACCTAATTAATATATGTGAATCCATGAATTGCAGGCCTTGTGTGTCTAGAGTTGTGGGAACAAAGTCTTAGTGAGGTTGGATGTGCATAGATGGCACTTTTGATATGCTTTGTGTGATGTTCATGTGTATGAATGTTTCAGGTAACACTTTGTATTGATAGGTTGTAATATGCCCACTATGGACTATATATATGTGTAATGAATTTGTGCTAGGATGAAAACATATGTTTATGTTATGTGTGAAGGCTAACAGATACACTTAAGTGCAACAGTATGTATATGTATACTTTTGGGTTGTAGTGCACTATGGTGATCTTGGTAGGCCCACCAAGTCTTATATGGTTATTCAATGATCTTGAGTAGGTTGGAAAGGTTGAATATTTATGCATATATGGTGCTTAATCTATGTTATGGAGAAGATGTTCACGTGTCAATGTGCTTATGTTCACTTGTGGATGTATGTATGTTCTTGGATATGGTGTGTCTTAGGGTGGCTCATAGTAGGCTTGCCAAGACACATGTAGGTGTGTGGCATGTGCATGTAAAGTAATGTTTTTTAAAACTTCAGCTGGTGTTTTGGTTACCATGCATATACTTTTGGTAATTGGAAGATGTTGTGACGATTTTGCTTATAAATCCACTTACGTACTTGGCTTGTTTCAGAGAGCACGAACTGAACTTGTTTAACAAGCTTAGTGTTGTACGTGTCCTGGTATGTGTCTACCCAAGTGTCTTAGTATGTGTCTACCCATGTGCCTTGGTATGTCCAGGGTGCACCTTAGTGCCATTACCATGGTGTCCTGGTGCGCCTAATGTGCATAAGCCCATATGGCTAGTACACCTTAAATACTCAGGAAGTAGGTTACTAGTTAAAACCCGATAAGCATAAATGAGTGTTTAAACCTTTTGTTTGGGGTTCTAAACCTCTCAAATAGGCTAGGGGCTATGTTGAGCATGACAGGGATTCAATTCTAAGTATGACAGTTTCTTCTCACTGATTATTTTAATTTTTTTCCTGCTGCTTGCCAATGGTTAGTGGTTTATTTTACTACATTAGTTAGTTTAGTTAATTCGTAGTAGTTAGTTAACAAATCCTCTTAATTTTTGGTTAGACAATAGAGATATATTGAGTATGGTAGACAACCTTCGTTCCTTGGGAAACATGATCTTGGTATGTGCCACTACTACACCTTGACGATAGGTGTGCTTGCCTATGAGCTCACATGTTTTTTTGATTATAAAGATATTTGATGCATCCACACTATTTTTAATGTAGCGGGAAAGGTTTATTGTGAACTATGAACACACCATGTTTTCTAGCACCGTTACCGAGGAATATTTATTAAGTTTGCTACTTGAAAAATTTATCTATATTAATCTAGCCATTTATTTTATTTTCATATTTTTCTTTGAGTTTTTAGTTATTTCTAGTTTGTTGATTTCTTCTTCTTTTCTTGCAAAATTTTTGGTGTGTGGCTTATAGCCATCCGAATGAAGTGGTTGAAGCATATTCAAAAATTGAAAGAATTTTGATAAAACTCTTATCTTCAGGAGCCCTTGAGTCCAACCTTTACATTCTAAATTAGAGCAAAAAGGAAAGAATCAAGAATGACCATAATTAAGTGAGCACTATGTTAGAATATAATAAACCTTATCTTAAAGGGATAAAATCTAGTATTGTTAGACCTCCTGTCAATGCCGACAACTTCAAGATCAAGCTAAATATTAATTAGATGGTGCATAAAATGTGTTCAGGTCAATGGCTTGGTGGATAAGGACCCTAATGCTCATATTGCTAGTTTCCTACGAATATGTGAAACATTCAAAATTAATGGAGCTAGTGTGGATAGCATTAGATTAAGACTATTCAAAATTAATTAATCAGAGGCAACAACCACCTGGTTTTCAACCTCTACCACAATAAGAAAATAGGCCAACCATAGAGAAATTAATCTTTAAGTTTATGTAGTAATCTGATGCCAAATTTGATGTGATAGAATCAAAGTTACAGAATATGAGAGCTAGAATGCAAAATATATAAGAGCTAGAATGCAAAATTTTGAGACCCAACAGGGTCAACTTGCCAAGATGCTTTCTTAAAGGCCACAAGGAGATTTATTGGTGAATACCAAACCAAATCCTAGAGGAGTTTCCAATCCAGCTTTCTATTACAAGGTGGATGGCCATGCAAAAGTGAAAATGTTAGCAAAGGAAGAATTTCCTTGAGTGACTACTAAACATAAGGCGAAGATTCTATATGCATTGGCTATTGAAGACCAAATAAAATGTGGGGGCACTCATATGTAGGAGCATTAGGGAGGCTGTGCGTGACTGTCACCTACAGATAGTTTTCCGAACTTACTTATGTAGCTGATGGGGTAGCAAGGTATTGGTGACCATGAGGATAATGAGAGAGTGTTCTAGGTCGAGAACATGATTTATGCTAGGTCATTCAAGCAATTGTGTGAGTGTAGAGGAAGTTGCTTGAGAGTTCATGCTGTAAAAGAGATGGGAGACTAGTTCTTCCTTCAGGAGAGATCTAGGAAATTCATTTATTTATCTATTTTTGTGGTTATGTTATTATGGATATTGCTACTATTTTTTGTTTTCCATTTTTGTTTATGTTTCTGTTATTTATGATTGGTATTGGAGCATCAATAGCTCCTATTTTTGGTTTAATAATGTTTCATACTAGTTTTGTTTTATTTGCTTATGTTTCTTTTACATATATTTTGTAGTTGATCATCTTTTATGTTTTTTTTTCTGAAGCCTTCAATTTTTTTATTGGAAGCCTGATTTAACACTCTTTATGGAACTACTTTTGAAACATCAACTTTCGAGACAAGCAACTGAACTTCTTATTATCAAAGGCAATGTTAGTTTCTATCATTCTTTCTTTTTCACTTTATTTTTCATGCTAGTACATTAAGGGCAATGTGCAATTTAAGTGTGGGGGGAGTGAATTATATTTTCAGCCCTTATTTATTAAGATTACTTATTCTTGAATTTATCTTTCTAGTGATTTTTCTGAAAATTTCTAAATTTTTTTAGCTTAATTGTTTTTGAATCATTTATTGAGCATGTCCTTATTAGAGAGTGATTGTTAATTTAATATCTTGAGTTCTTAACTTGAAGACCAAGGAGGTAATTCCTAATCTTTCACTTTAGTACTTAATTAATTTTTTAATAATGTTTTTGCAATTCATTAGCAAGGTAATGGAAAATGGTCTCAAGAAACTATTTTTGCTTCAATTTTTTGTTTCTAATACACTATTCAAAGCATGCTAAGTTTCGAGTTTTTGTGTTGAATTGATGGAAGGTTTGGTTTATAGATTTGTGGTTGATTGTTGAAAAAGTAAAGTATGAATATGCTACTCCACTGTTTTTAGTGTTCAAGTAGGTTAGGGTCTTCTCCTAGCACAAGAGCAAATCACAGCTCAAAAAGATGGTAAAAACATTTGTATAGATATAGCTCTTATAGTATACACTTGCTACAAAAGATTTTGACACATGATAAGAATTGGTTGAAAAGGAAAAGAAAAGAAAGAAAAAATTATTAAAAGTCAATTAATCGCCCAATCTATGGTATGTGGTTTGAATACTTGTGCATGGTTAGCTCTGACTTAGTGTGGTTTGTGTTTTTTACTTTGGATGGAAATTTGATGTTATCCTTTAGTTTTGAGATTTATGGATCGCTAGCTTAGGGTGAATTGTTCTCATTAAATTACTTTGTCTTGGAAGTGTTAGATATAAGGTGTTGTATGCTTGGTAGTCTTGTTAATTTCTCAAGATAATTAAAGTCTCAATCTTCTCTATATCTTTTTGCTCAAGGAAATGATTCTCCATTCTACAATATGCGCTTCAATTGTTTTTTAGGTTTTAAGAGGTTTTCAAATTTTTCTCTTGGTTTTTGCTTAAAGGCAAGCAAAAGTTCAAGTGTTGGGGAAATAAAAGATGTGCTCATATTTAGTTATATTTTCTACAAGTTTTTCCAATGTATTCACTCATCTTTTGATAAGTTTTTTCTATGATATGTGGCTTAGTTGGATCATATTTTTTTTCAAGTTATATTTCAGCTTTATATGAGTTAGGAAGAATTTTCGTGAAGTTTAATAGCTAAATCGCATGCTTTGGCGAAGTTTGGAGCTTACATGCCCATTTTCACGCCCATGTAGTGACATACATGTTAGTGTTGTGCCCAAAAAGCCAATCATGAGATGATTGTATTTTTGCACATTGAGTCATAATATTTTATTGAGGCATTAATCCAACAATTACGCTTGTTGTTTTGTTTCTGTGTAAATTAACAAACATAATCGTAACCCTAAAAAAATGATATTCTTAAACATCCCTAGTCTAGTATTATTGTGGAGCGGGTTGCAATAATACATAATAACTAGCATATGTGGAGACTAATATGAGATATATAGTCTACATATGGGTACAAGTTGGAGAACTTGTGTACTGGACCGACCCACCATGAGAACACTACATGGATCGTTATATGAGTGTCATAAGTGATTCTCACAGTGATCATGGTATATGTAGTCCTTCGACCTAAGATCATCAAGGTTCCCTACATGTGAGTCACATACTTTGATACTTTCCTTTGTTGCTCGTAACTGAGTGAACTTGAAGGAGGTCATTGGGTATGTCACATATCATGTGGAGGGATTTGTATGATCAAGATGGGATTTGTCCCTCCTATGTAACAGGAGTGATATCTTCGGGCCCCTTGATAGAGTGAGACTTAGAAAATGCATGGCCATGCTCGGATGAGTTGATATACGATATCAATGTCATCAGCTTAAGTTAGTCTACTCGGTAATCAAGAAACCAAAGATTGGGCTATACGAGAGTGACACATTCCATGTCTCGTGCTTAGTCTTGATATCTTGGACAAAGGGACAATGGCATATATCAATGATGATCATAAAGGTTTAGTCAAATCATCGACAATCTTGTCACTTGGGTAGCAATGATGTGTTGCTAGACACCGCTCATTGCTTATGATCATAAATGTGATTTATGATCATTGCCAACATGGAAAGAGCCTATTGGGTCGCACACATAGAGCTATTTGGATCATTAGAGTGCATGGGCTAATTATTTGGGTTATGGTTTCACTTTAATTTCGTATTAGTAATGCGCCAAAGAGTTGAGCCATTATTAAGCCCGAAATTAAATCCTAATTGGATTAGGGCTTTGAAACCCATTAGGCCTGGAAGTTGAGTCTCACTATAAATACAACTTTTAAGTGATAAATTCGCATGTCTTCTTGCCCTAGCCTCCAAAAAGGACAGCCACGCTCTTCTCTTGCAATTCCTTGGAGGACGCAAGCTAGCACTGCGAGCGCAAGAGAAACGCATCAGACGGGACATGGTGGAAGCGTGGTGATCCCGAGAGGCTCGTGTGGATACCATAGAGAGCCTGAACACGTCAACTGTTCAGGTTTTGTGATTCAACTCTACAGTTGAGTGAGAGATCTCAACCGAAAATTAGGTATGAAAATTTTCGAACACCCAGTTTACCCCGTTTCACTTGGATCCTGGAGGTTTCGGTTAAATTCCTCTGCACTGTTTGGCTCCCAAAACCCAACAATACATGCCTATGTTTCAAGCTGTGTTGAATTAAGCAATATTTTAAGTTCCAGAAGAGCAACACAGCCCACTACACATCCATGTTCTAACCCATGTTTGTCTGAATTTTTAGGTGTTTGGGTAAATTCAAAAGAAAAAAAAAAGAGCAACAAATGCGAGAAGGTGAGAGAAAACACAAAAAAAAAAGATTTTTTCATGGAGGAAGGTTGCCAAAGGCAATTTTGATGGTCAACACCATTTCATGAGTATTGGATCGAAGATTTCCTAGAGAATAAAAAATTCAGGCATGAATCATTCTTTTCTTAGTTTTCTTTTAATTCTTTGGTGTTTATCTTATCTTACTATGGGATAAAATTTTCCTACTCCTACTTATAGTAGATGAACCCTTGGTTGATTTTGTGATTCTGAATTTCTGGTTTAATATGATTATATGTTTTCTTTGTGATTTATCCAATGTGCTTTATTGCATTGATTAATAGTAGTGTTATGGCCCTCTTAGCAAAAAACTCAGCTGAGGGAGGTAAATTAATTAACTTCCTAGTTTAATACCGTATTCCAAGTTAATTATGCAAGATTAAGTAAGTTAGGCAAGGTTCACTAAGTTCCGTGGAGTTTATAACACTAAACAAGGTTTAAGGGCAAAATGGTAATTTGCATCTAGAAGTGTTGGGCTGAGTCTCGAGAGTTAAAAATGAGTTTTTGAAACCTAATGCTTCCTTTAAACCCCAAAGCAGTCTAAGTAAACAATATTTGACCAAGTTTTCACTTTTGTTACTGTCTAGGGAAGGGAGCTTTCTGTAACTTTTAACAAACTTTGGTGGCTTGGTGATTTAAAAGCTTTAAAACTTGGTAAAGTGAGTTGTGGCTGCAATTTCTTTATCCCATTCCAATATAAACCCGAGCTCTCTCTTCTCCCTTTGATTTCACCTTCAATTCCCACTCAAAACCAAGTGCTCTTGAAGGAATTTGAAGGCCTAAGGGGCATATAAGCTTTGGACAACTTGTTTCAAGCTTGGTTTATGATTTTAAGGGTGTTTGCTATGTTTTCTAGCTAGGTTCCTATTTTTGGCGAAAGGTAACAGTGATTTTTTGCTTGTTTCTTGTTTATTTGATGATTTGAAGCTTGGGTTTTGGTTAGTAGTTAGTAATTTGGTGTCATTTGCATTGGGTTGCTTGGAACTTAGGTAGAACTTTTTGGACCTTGTTCTTGGTAAGAAGTTGCTTGATTCATGCTTGTGACTTTAAATTAAGTTAAGGGATTTAAGGTTTTATGTTCAATTGGTGCTATTTTAGTGTTGATGCTTGATGAAATCAAGTAGTTCTGTGAATGGCATTGATTCAGGGCAAATATGTTCATGGTTGACGAGACTTGGATTTATGGCTTGTGTGATGTTTTGATGCATCATAGGAAGGTCGTGATGGTGTATTTGTGGCTTATGCAAGTTATTTTACAAGTATATGGTGATTGGAGGTATCCCCAGTTTCCCTTGAGGCCACAGGAATCCTCTAAAGAGGCTTAGGAGGTTTTTCCCGGGTTCAGGGCATGGGGGCCAGGCCCCCAGGCTCCTTGTGGGGTTGCGGCGCCTAGGCTTCTTGCGGGCCTAGGGTGCTTTTTCAGCACCATGGAGCTGAGTGCTCCTAGTGCCTATGCCCCAAAGGCTTGTTCAGCAACAAATTTCATCTTTTTGAAAGAGGATTCGGGGTGGCATGCATAGTCATAAGGGCACTCTAGAACATCCAAAAACTCTATCATGATTTAGGGGTTTCTCATAGTTTTGTGAATGGTAAGCACACCTCATGAGAAAACTAGTTGATTAGCCATAACAAATACACCATTAGATGAGGTGGAAGGTTTAGCACCATCGAGACCTTAGTTGTACCTTCAGGTTCAAGGCCTCGGTGAGGAAACCTTAGTACAGTTAGTGGGTTCTTCGGGACCTAAGAATTATCAATCCATCCATAGTGGCCTTGTACAACATAAGGGGGGTTTAACTAGTGATAAACTTCACTAGTTAGGCTAGTAAGCAGTGCTTGCTAGTAGACAAGGCTTCGCGTTGTAGTTTAAACACTAGGTAGAGGACAAGTCATAGGGGCCTGAAATGTATATGTATAGGTTTAGCCTCAGACGATATGAGCTCATGACAGATTAGATATGATTGAATATGTCTTCTCCTTAGTATTTTTCTTTGTAGGTGAAGACCCTTTACTGAGAATTCTTGAATTCTCACTCCCTGGTTTATGTTATGCAGATTCTAACAGTGTTAAGCCTGATAACTGCTGAGGGTTGTCGCGGTAGTCTTTTGTTGTAGGTATTTTTCTATGAGAATCTTTATGATTCTAGTTTTCTTAGTTACTTGTTAGTGAAGTAATAGTACTAACTATAGTATTTTGTTTGCCATAGAGGCCAGCAAGCATGTTGATAGGCTTTTGTAACTCGACACTAGGACTCATCTCCAAGGCAGGAGTTAGTTGGGATGATCTTAGTAAGAAGGCTTGTGTATTTTGTATGCCTAGTTGGCTCCCACGTCTATTAATGGAACTTAGGAATCTAGGGTTGCTTTTGGGTGAGGAACAATAGTGTACTTTGGTTGAATGCCCTGACATGGTTCTTATGTATAGAAATGATAATGTAAATATTGATTTTGTATGCTTTGACTATTTGAACTTTGATTTCCATGAAAAGTGCCTAGGGAATGTGAATGTTTTAGGGCTTCCACTTACTCAAATCAAAGCTAGGAAAGAATGCATGCTTGCATTTCTGGGTTAATCAACTACTATCATAAATTTTTAATTTGGACACATAGATAACTTGCCAATTGCAACCACCATGAGACCCATTCTCACATGTTTCCTAGGCCAAGCCGAGGGTGGCCGTGTTAGTTATTGAAGGCTAAGACTGAGATCTAGTTTAAAGTCCATGTACTGGGATAGTTAGTACTAACCAACAACTATGTAATGTTATCTGGCTTTGGTTGCAAGTTGCTATGGCTAACACAAGGTCAGGAGTTTTTAGGGGAGGTAGGGAACCTGGTGAAGGTTTTATTGATCCGGTTATGGCAAGATTTGACGAGATATCCAGGGTGCTTCAGGGGATGACATAAACCTTGGTGCAAGTTGTAATGTTGCCTACCCCAAATAGGGCCCTCCCAGGAAGACTATGGAATTGGAGTGCCATACTAGATGTAGTTGGCTAGTTAATTACTTATCCCATGTTAAAACATTTTATGCATCTAGTTATTAACCTAATATGCATTATGCATGCACTTACTTCAACTTGAATTTCACTTTAGGGAAACAAATCAAAACATTGCCGGCACTTATAAAATGTAACTAATACACAAGTCAAAGCATAAAAGGTAAGTGTATTTACTACAAGTAATAACTGTGCATGTGCATCATCACAAAAGTAAAGACTATACACATGCCCAAAAACTATTAAAATACTACACGACCTAGAGACATTGGAGGCCAAACTAGCATACATATGTATACTGAAGCATGACTACTAAGATCCATGGTCGACTATGTCCATCCTTGTGCTGCTAGCCTTTGTAAGGCTGTAAAACAAGTATAGTCAGCATGACCAACCTAACCAATAAAACTAAAATTGATAACGATTCACTTAATGGTTTACCTGCAAGTAAAACACTAGCTCAGAAACCCCCTTATGGTCACCAACTCCAAGCAAATGAAATCTGCACAATACTAAAGGGAGTGAGAATATGAAGATTCACAGTAAGGATTTTGGTACCTGTGAAGAAACATTAAAATCTGCAACAAAAACCTGAGGACACTCATATATATAAAATATATGGAATCTAATGTGGGCGCTGTGCAGTTTATGTACATATACCTAGGTCCCTTCGGACCCCTCCTTAACCTAGTCCTCCTCACGGGGCGTGACTCTGTGCCTAGTGAGTTTTGGCCACTAAATCGCTCCTAGTAAGCCTTAGCTTACTAATAGATGCAGTAATGTAGCTTTCCCTTGGTTATTGTGCAACTGAACATGGTGGATACTCATTGATTGTGTTATAAGAAATCCACTAGGTGTACTAGGCCTCTATATAGTGCCTCAAGAACTTAGACTTGCTAGGTCACTTGTAAACTAAGCCTCCACGCATTTAACCTACCAAGGATGCACTAGGCTTTCACTTGTGCCTCAAGGGACACCTTGGCTAGGCAACAAGTCCACTAGGCCTTCATACATGGTGCTCCACTATCCACCATTACTTGGTTCACAATATTATGGTAAGACTAGCTATGGATGGACTTAATTTACTAGGTTCCATAGAACCCCTTGTTGGGTTTCGGGAGCCAAACAAGCATAGCGGAATTTAACCAAAACCCTCCAGGATCCAAGTGAAATGGGGTAAACCGGCTGTTCAAAATTTTTCATACCTAATTCAGTTGAGATATTTCACCCAACTGTAAAGTTGAATCACAAAAACCTGAACAGTTGACATGTTCAAGCTCTCTATGGTATCCACACGAGCTTCTCGGGATCACCATGCTTCCACCATGTCCCAACAGATGTGTTACTCTTGTGCTCGCAGTGCTAGCTTGTGTCCTCCATGGATTTGCAAGAGAAGAGTACGGCTGTCTCTTTTGGGAGGCTAGGGCTAAAAGCTGCAAATTTCTCACCAAAAGTTGTATTTATAGTGAGACTCAACTTCTAGGCCTAATGGGTTTCAAAGCCCTAATCCAATTAGGCTTTAATTTCAGGCTTAATAATGGCTCAACTTTTGGGCCCATTATTAGTACAAAATTATTATGAAATCATACCCCAAATAATTAGCCCATACACTCTAATAATCCAAATAGCTCTATGTGTCTGACCCAATAGGCTCTTACCACGTTGTCAATGGTCATAAATCACATTTATGATCATAAGCAATGAGTGGTGTCTTGCAACACATCATTGCTACCCAAGTGACAAGATTGTCGGTGATTTGACTAAACCTTTATCATCATTACCCATATATGCCATTGTACCTTTGTCCAAGATATCAAGACTAAGCACGAGATATGGAATGTGTCACTCTCGTATAGCCCAATCTTTGGTTTCTTGATTGCTGAGTAGACTAACTTAAATTGATGACATTGATATCGTATATCAACTCATCCGAGCATGGCCACGCATTTTCTAAGTTTCACTCTATCAAGGGGCCTGAAGATATCATGCCCGTTACATAGGAGGGACAAATCCCATCTTAATCACACAAATCCCTCTGCATGATATGTGACATACCCAATGACCTTTTTCAAGTTCACTCAATTATGAGCAATAAAGGGAAGTATCAAAGTATGTGACTCACATGTTGGGAACCTTGATGATCTTTGGTCAAAGGACTACATACACCATGATCACTATGAGAATCACTTATGACACTCATATAACGATCCATGTAGCATTCTCATGGTGGGTCAGTCCAGTAACAAGTTTTCCAACTTTTACCCATATGTAGACTACATGTCTCATATTAGTCTCCACATATGCTAATTGTTATGTATTATTGTAACCCGTTCCACAATAACTGTAGACCAGGGACATTTGAGAATATCATTATTCTAGGGTTACAATTATTTTCATTACATTACGCAGAAACAAAACAACAAGCATAGTTGCTGGATTAATGCCTCAATAAAATATCATGGCTCGTTGTACAAAAATACAATCATATCATGGTTAGATTTTAAGCACAACACTAACACCCCTCATGTGCACTAAGGTTTCTTATTGGTGCCTTAAACTCAAATCTTCCAACTAGGCAACCAATGGTGCTAAACCCCTTTAACCTTTCCTAATGGCCTTGTTGTATTGCTCCAAGCTCTTCATAGATCACTTCCCCTCATGCTTTCTTTGTACCCAAGAAAACTTGATCCATAAACTAGTGCTTTGAGGAGCTATGAGAGGAACTAGCGTACCATTGGTCACCTTCCACCCTAAAGCCCATTAAGCACTCATTGACTCCTCACTTTGAAGTAAAATAAACAACAAACTAGGTCAACTCAGCCTTAAGTCAAAGCATGAAAGTTCTATACCCTTCTCTTAGTTTCACGTGGAATGTTGAATCATCTCAATTGGATATCCGAGCGAAAAGTTATGTTGAAAACACTATAGCATGTCAATGTTGTCGAGTTCTGGTGCCTAGGTGCCAAGATCAGTGCTGAGGCGCCAGGAGGATTTTTTTCTTGAACTCTAGATGGTGTTCTGGGCACTATAGCACCATTTAGTGCCTAGGTGCTAGGGCTACAAGCCTTGCACTTCCAAACTTGATCCACAGCATGTTTGGAGGCCTCCTAAGCCATCCAAACCTTCATACTTCCCTTCCACAAGCTCCAATTCATGATGACTAGTACAATAGGCCATGGATATGCCAAACTAACCAAGTCTTAAGGCTTTAAACATACCTCACTAGACCATGGTTTCACATTAGTCCATCATAAGCAAAATCTACCATAACCTATGCATATCTTCCAAACAACTTGAAACTAACGTTCAAGCAACTATGACATGCACTATAAGGGTATGTAAACTAAATCCCTTACCTCAATTGAGAAGAACAAACAAGGCATCAAGCACCATAAGCAACAAAGCTTCGACTATGGAGTTCTATGGTTCCAAGAAAAATCCAACACACGAGGCACCAAATTAAGCTCAACCGAGCTAGACCCAAGCTCATGCAACCTCAAGAAACCAAGAACAACTCAAGAACAAGGAGGGCAAAATGTTACCTATGCTCACCAAGCTCAAAAACATAATTCAAGAGCTTCGACATGAAAACTATGTAAGAATAAGCCCTTTCATGCATATATACCTCATGGGCACAAAAATCCACCAAGAATTGATGAAGAAATGGAAGTTTGGCCATGGAATTGAAGAAGAGAAGGAGAGCTATGGGTTTGGGAGGTTGGAGATGATGAATAGTACCTGCCAATTCCTTGAAAATGGTTTAAATAGTCATATTCTCACTTAAGCCTTTCAACTTTTGTTGTTTTTGCAAAAGAACCCCACGCTCAAATAGTGCCATAAGACTTGGCAATTTAGCCTAACTCTTTGGTTTCTTGTCACTTAGGTCCAAAATAATAACTTATGTGCTTGGAAAACCAAGCCTATCACCTCAGGGTGCAAAATGACCATTTTGCCCCTAGTGACACTTAGGTGCCAAATTGAACTAAGAACCAACTACCTTTTAAACACTTGCTTGACTTGTTTATTCAAGATAATTAAGACATTAAACTAGGGATTTTGACTTGTTTAACAAGTCTTATCTAACGATTAAAGGTCCACTAGCTTGAGGGCCGTAACATTCTCCCCACCATGAAGAATTCTGTCCTCTAAATTGAATCTCCCTACCTTGAGATTAAAACCTAGGATATGCATATCCCAACCAAATCTAGCAAAGGGTGTCAACTTCGTAACTACTCATCCATTGTTCACCTACCCGACTTGCATAACTAATGCCCTTTGGCATTTAAGTTGGGCCATCATCTCATAGGTACTGTAGCCAATTTTATACTTTATGCTCATGCCAACTGGCAACCTCAACCACACTGCTCACTATTCCTCAACCTTCACTGACTTTGGTAGGTCTAAAAGCACCTTAGTGCTAGTTCACTTTGAAGACTATGGTATGGTACTGGATCTTAGATAACTTAATTCTGTCCTGATAAGCCCTATAACCAACAATTTTCTCCTTACTTCTCTTGGTGCCAAAGCTTCCCAACGCGAGCTAGCTAAACAAGTTTAAAACTTGTCCATTAACACTTGCACTTTAGAAGTCTTAGCCTAGGTTAAGCACCTAATCTCCTTTTATCAAATCCTCTCAGTGCAAGATAGCTTAACAAGCACAGAACTCGTCCATTAACTTTAGCACTAATTGTTCTTCATCGTTTCTAAAGTACTTCAGTAATTTCTGGTGATCATTAGCTAATTGGTCAAACTGTGGTCACTAGAGGACTACCTTTAGTTCCATGCACAGCTACCATACCATGGACTGCACCACACCAAGCTCTTGTTGGGATGATGTGTGAATGAAATCTATCACCATAACATTATTCTTCCTAGGTGGGAAAAATTACTTCATCACTTTACTTGGTTCATTAACAGGGGTTAGCTAGCCTTTGGAACTCCTTTGGTCACTTATCTACTACAACTTCTCTTAGTGCATTGAAGCATTTCCTATGCACCTCAGGGTCGATACTATCCCTTATAGTTATCAAAATTACCTGTTAGCCCATCATCCCATCTCGTGAGTCACAGGCCCTTCCTTTATAAGACACTAGGGTTCAATGAAACTCACACTTACTTTGGGTTCTTGACTAGCTTAACCTATCCAACTCGGTCTACGGTTTCCACCTTTGACTTTCTTGTACTATAATGAATTCTAACAAATACCAAAGTCACAAATATGACCACTTGAGCACAATTGTAACTATACTTACTTGGCACTTTCAAACTACTATGTGAATCACTTAGCTAAGTGGGAGATTCCTTTACAGTCATCATAAGGTCATCTCTTAACTGGTCATAGTAAACTCTTCTACTCGGGCTTACCTAACTTTACCCCAAAGGGTCTAGGCATGTTTTCTTTTTCTTGGCATCACTCAGTCATTCTCGACTCATGGTTCAACTTTTGACCAACTTACTAGCACAAAAAGCAACCAATAGCTACCACAAGTTCCTTAGTCCCATCTAGGACTTAGTCATTCACTTACTTGACTAGCCTCACTAGTCAAGCACCTTTCTCCCATAAGTCATCTTGGTGGCCCTCGACTCCACTTAACCTTGAGATGATGACTACAAATCAATTGTTATCCCTTTGGTCCATGGCAGTTGGTCCTATTGCTTAGGTTTTTTCACTACCACTATTTTACTTCTGCTGGCTATAGACAAGGGTATACAACTAACGGAAAATAAAATTATCCTTCCACTTACCCTAAGGACGAGTTTCTTGTGCCTTATTCCCTCTTATGGTTCCATCTACATAACATAGTTAGAAATAAAAATTTAAATCTTACCTACTTACCTTCTCAGTACCTGGCTAAATTGTGTTGCTGCTCACATGCTCTAAGGAGCTCATCCAGTTACTTAGCCAGCTATTGATGTTGACTAGGCCAACCAAGCTAACTTATAAAAGAATGTAACCTATGGAACCTTAGAACACTTCCAATCTAAGACATTCAAGCCTCTACTTATGTGGTTTTATGCACTAGCAAGTTGGTCCTAGGCTCTGGGTATCATCCCAACACTTAGTGCATTTTTGTGTTCTAATGCACTCGGGTTCACCCTTAGCCCCATTCAGGAAAATTACCTAACATGCTAAACAAGAGTATGCCAATAAACTAATACCGATACAATCAACAAGACATTCAACTACTAGTGGAAGGTCTGGAACTTACCTCACACTAGCCTTGACCTGCGCGTTAGTTCACTATGACTAATAGTCAAGTGTACCACCTGTATAGAGGTTGCCTACCTCGACCACTTAACTGGCTAAGGTGAAACTTGAACTATTGCTCTGGTGTACTAGGTCGACTCCTTGTGGCAACAACTATTGGGGACTTATTCCTAGGCTGGCTTTATCATAACCAAGCCCATGACCATTAAAATCAGTTTCCTAAGTGTATGGCTTAGAGCAATATTCTTTTAGTACCAAGGGCATATGCCCTATTGTCCTCATGATCCATTCTTGATCATCAACCAACTTTAGCACTATGGGCATGTCGCCCATGCTCCAACTAGGTTGGGTGAGCAAAACTCCGCCTTGCCAATCATGTGTATAACTCCATTAACTTTCTTGTGAGAGCACCAAATAACTTGTTGGTAACTCCACGTCCATACTCATAGAGAGCCTCCATAGTGATAGCTTAAGGCCTTATTGGTTTTAACTTTAAGCTCTACTCTTATGGCGAAAGGGTATAAGAGTGCTACTTTACTTAGCTATGTAGCCCGCATGACCAAGTGTTGTCTTATCTAGGTCAACGAATCCTCGTCTTCCTTTTACGTTGCCGAACCCATCCAATGAACCGTAAAACTTTAGGGAACTCCCCACCTTAGAGGTCCACACCTCCTACTCCTACAGATCATGTCACCTACCTCATTCTGAGTTTTTAAAAAGCCTACCCTAGGATGGTGGTTACATCCCACTACATGCACTAAGGTGTTGCCGCTACCTTGCAGCAAGTCAAACTACCTACCCCAATGTTGCCACACAACTAGACTGGTAGGATTCACGTTGAAACCTATAGCGTTGGAAACTACACTTGACCTAGTTCCACTATCGCAACCTACAACCAAAGCCAGATAGTGCACACAGAAGATAGAAACTACTGGTTAGTCCTAACTAACCTAGCACAAGGATGACATCCTGATCTCAGTCACCTAGCCTCCAATGACTACTAATCGAGTCTAGAACCTTACTTTGATACCATGTTGTAACATCGCCTACCCCAGATGGGGCCCTCCCAGGAAGACTACGGAACCAAAGTCCCGCACTAGTTGCAATTGGCTAATTAATTACTTATCCCATGTTAAAACATTTTATGCATCTAGTTATTAACCTAATATGCATTATGCATGCACTTGATTTGACTTGAATTTCACTTTAGGAAAATAAATCAAAACATTGCTGGCATTTATAAAATGTAACTAATACACAAGTCAGAGCATAAAAGGTAAGTGTATTTACTACAAGTAATAACTGTGCATGTGCATCACTACAAAAAGTAAAAACTATACACATGCCCAAAAGCAACTAAAATACTACTTGACCTAGAGACATTGGAGGCCAAAGTAGCATACATATGTATACTGAAGCATCGCTACTGAGATTCATGGTTGAGTATGTCCATCCTTGTGTCGCTAGCCTCTGCAAGGCTGCAAGACAACTATAGTTAGCATGACGAACTTAACCAACAAAACTAGAATTGATAATGATTCACTTAATGGTTTACCTGCAAGGAAAACATTAGCTCGGCAACCCCCCCATCGTCGTCAACTCCAAATAGATAAAATCTACACAACAACACTAAAAGGAGTGAGAATCCAAAGATTCCTAGTAATGGATTGGGGTACCGAAAAAAAAATGTTAGAATCAACAACAAAAACCTGAGGACACTCATATATATAAAATATATGGAATCTACTGTAGGCCCTATGAACTTTGAGGGCTAATATATGCACATATACCTATGTCCCTTGAGACCCTTCCTCAACCTAGTCATCCTCATGGGGCATCACTCTATGTCTAGCGAGTTTGGGCCACTAACTGGCTCCTAGTAAGCCTTAGCGTACTGATAGATGTAGTAATGTAGCCTTCCCTTAGTTATTGTGCAGGTGAACATGGTGGATGGTCATTGCTTGCACTATAAGAAATCCACTAGGTGTACTAGGCCTCCATATAGTGCCCTAAGTCCTTAGACTTGCTAGGTCACTTGTGAACTAAGCCTCCACCCATTTAACCTACCAAGGATGCACTAGGCTGGCACTTTCCCTCAAGGCACAGCTTGGCTAGGCAACAAGTCCACTAAGCCTTCATCCCTGATGCTCAATTATCTGCCATTACTTGGTTCACAATATTATGGTAAGACTTGCTATGGATGGACTTGATTTACTAGGTTCCATAGAACTCCTTATGTGCACTAAGGTTTCTCATTGGTGCCTTAAAGTCAAAGGTTCCAACTAGGCAACCAATGGTGCTAAACCCCTTTAAACTTTCTTAATGGCCTTGTTGTATTGCTCCAAGGTCTTCCTAGATCACTTTCCTTCATGCTTTCTTTCTACCCAAGAAAACTAGATCCATAAACTAGTTCTTTGAGGAGCTATGAGAGGTACTAAGGTACCATTGGTCACCTTCCACCCTAAAGCCCCTTAAGCACTCATTGATCCCTCACTTTGAATTAAAATAAACAACAACCTAGGTCAATTCAGCCTTAGGTCAAAGCATGAAAGTTGTGTACCATTCTCTTAGCTTCGTGTGGAATATTGAATCGCCTCAATTGGTCGTACGAGCAAAACATTATGGTGAAAATGCTACAGCATGTCAATGCTATCAAGGACCGGCCCTGACGTGCCAAGATGGCTGCTGCAGCGCCAGGCCCCTCAGCCCTGCAATTCCAAACATGATCCATAGCATATTTGGAGGCCTCCCAAGCCATCCAAAGCTTCATACTTCCCCTCCAAAAACTCCAGTTCATGATGAATACTACAATTGGCCATGGATATGCCAAACTAGCCAAGTCTTAAGCTTCAACATACCTCAATAGACCCTGGTTTCACACTAGTCCATGACAAGCAAAATCTACCATAACCTATGAATATCTTCCAAACCACTTAAAATGAACATTCAAGCATCTAGGATTTGCATTATAAGAGTATGTAAACTAAATCCCTTACCTCAATTGAGAAGAACAAGCAAGCCATCAAGCACCACAAGCAACAAAGCTTCCACTATGGAGTTCCTATGGTTCCAAGAAAAATCCAACACACAAGGCACCAAATTAAGCTCATCCAAGCTAGACCTAAGCTCATACAACCTCAAAAAACCAAGAACAAGTCAAGAACAAGGAGGGAAAAAAGTTACCTAAGCTCACCAAGCTCAAAAATGTAATCCAGGAGCTTCCACACCAAAACTATGCAAGAATGAGCCCTTTCATGCATATATACCTCATGGGGCACCAAAATCCATTAAGAATTGATGAAGAAATGGAAGTGTGGCCATGGAATTAAAGAGGAAAGGGAGAGCTATGGGTTTGGAAGGTTGAAGATGATGAATAACAGCTGCCAATTCCTTAAAAATGGTTTAAATAGCCATCTTCTCACTTCAGCCCTTCAACTTTTGTTATTTTTGCAAAAGAACCCGATGCTCAAATAGTGCCATATAACTTGGCAATTTAGCCTAACTCTTTGATTTCTTATCACTTAGGTCCAAAATAATAACTTATGAGCTTGGAAAGTCAAACCTATCACCTCGAGGTGGAAAATGACCATTTTGCCCTGGTGAGAGTTAGGTGCCATATTGAATTAGGAACCAACTAACTTTTTAAAGACTTTATTGACTTGCTTATTCAAGGTAATTGAGACATTAAACTAGGGATTTTGAATTTTCTAACAAGTCTTACCTGACCATTAAAGGTTCACTGCCTTGAGGGCCGTAACACAAGTGGCACAAAGCATGACCACAATAATGAATGAGTTATTCTAAGACCAAGATGATAGAGAAATCCCTAAAGAAGAAAATCCCCAAGGCAATGACCCACCCCAAGGTCAAGAAAGGCATGCCATCTATTAGCAAGCACCTAGGGCTTATGAGTAGCGAGACCTTGCTTATGAGCATGAGGAAGAGCAGGAAGTCATGGAGGCTCCAAGGAAGGGTGAAACTCTACATCATACAAGATTTCTTGAGAAGTACAAGATGATTGACCCATCTAGTTTTGATGGGTTAGGCAACCCCGAAAGGGCAAACGATTGGCTGTCTAGGATGAATAGACTTTTCACTTGTGGTGGCTATGAGTCAAAGTAGATAATGGCCTTAATACCTTTCTTTTTAAAACGGAGGGCTAGCTTATGGTGGGATGACATATTGGAGTTATTGAAAGAAAGTAATGGCAACTGACCATAGCATAAAAGAAAGGTGCTCAAATGGTTAGACTTCAAGAGGAAGTTCCAACAAGAATACATCAATGAGGCTGCCTAAGATCAGAAGAGGATTTGGTTTAAGAATCTCACTTAGGGAGAGATGTCTGTGAGGGATTATGAGCAGTGCTATAATTCACTCATTTGGTATGCTCCTTATATGGCGGTAATGATAAGTTGAAGGCCAAGAAATTATTTCAAGGTCTTAAGCCCATGCTTTGGAGGTATATGGTGATGGTGGACATTCAAAGCTATCACCAAGTGGCTTAAAAGGCATTGGCCTTAGAAAGAGAAATTGAGGACTAAAAAATTCAAACCAAGAAGAAAGAGGTTCAACCACCCAACCTAGGAAAAAGTGTTAGGAAGTGTCCAATGGTAGGAAAGGTGGCCAAGAGCCAAGGGGCATTTAAGAAGAAAAGCCATGCACTACGGGAACCAACATTTGCAACAATTATGGTCAGAGTGGTCATTGAGTAAGGTAATGCCCATAGGCTCGACCTTTACCAGGTCTGCCTTGGAATCCACCCCCTACACCCCTTGCCAAAGGAAATCGACTTAGTGTGGCCATAGGTGCAGTCGAGCTGAGATTCTTTTCCTTGGCTAGTCAAGTGACTAGAGACCCAACTGCCATTTGAGGTAACTTTACATTCCATAATGGTAGTGTGAGAGTACTTTTTCATACTGAAGCTACTCTTTCTATGATATCATTTACCTTGGTAAATAAACTTCAACTGCAGCATGAAATCTCCAATGAATTGAAACTCATCAAAACTACATGGAGGAGTTTTATTATGACCAATGAGTTCGTTACTAGGTATCCCTTGAAGTTAGATAACCATGACTTCTCTTGTGAGTTATGGGTTATAGACTTGAGGTTTTATGACCGAGTGTTTGGAAAGGATTTGCTAAGCAAGCCCAAGGTGAAAATTGACTATGCTAGTCACTTAGTTGACATTACTGATGCTCAAGAAGCTAGAGTGACTTGTACAGGAGGGTTAGTGTCTAGTGTAAAGAATTTGCACATTAGACTTATGGATTCCATTCCCATAGTCAATGAGGAGGAATATTATGCTTTGAATTGGGTGGCCATAAAGGAAGAACTTAGGGAAATTCTTAACGCTAATTAGTTTCCCGAGGTGTTCCCAATAGAGTTGCTTAGGTTACCACCTAAGAGGGACACCGAGTTTTCCTCTCATCTCCAACCTGAAGTAAAACCAATTTCAATAACCTTACCAAATGTCAACTCCTGAAATGGATGAGCTGAACAAGCAATTGGAGGAGTTGCTAGATAAAGACTTAATAAGGTCTAGTGTATCACCATGGGGAGCCCCAATGTTGTTTGTGAAGAAGAAAGACATAACTTTGAGACTGTGCCTAGACTATAGAAAGTTGAATGCAGTAATGGTCAAGAATAAGTATATACTTCCTAGGATCAACAATCTATTTGACAGACTGAAGGGAGTGAAGATGTTCTCCACGATTGACCTCTGGTCTGGATACTTCCAGATCAGAATGAATGAGGAAGATATCCTAAAGACCACATTTAAGATAAGATATAGGCCCTATGAGTATATAGTTATGCCAATGGTGTGACCAATGCCCCAGCAGTATTCATGGAATCCATGAATCAGATCTTTAGACAGTTCCTAGATCAGTTTGTCGAAGTCTTCTTCGATGATATCTTGGCGTACTCATAGTCTACCCAGGAGCATGAGGAGCACCTTAGAACAGTTTTGCAAGTGCTGAAGGATAATCAGAACTATGCAAAATTGTCTAAGTGTGAGTTTTGGTCTGAGAGGATACAATTTTTGGGATACATCATTGGTTCCCAAAGGTTGTCAGTTGATCTTGAGAAGGTTCAAGTGTTGGTCAAGCGGAGGAGGTCGACTACAATTACAGATATATGGAGCTTCTTGGGTTTGGGAGGCTATTCTCGGAGGTTCATAGAGAAATTCTCAATGATAGCGACACCATTCACAGTCTTGACGAAGAATGCTCAAAAGTTTGATTCGACACCGAAGTATGAAGAGGTTGAGTTGGAGTTGAAGAAGAGGTTGACGAGTGCACCAATACTCATTTTTCCAAACCTGAACAAGGGTTTCACAATGTACACAAATACATTAGGTTCTGATCTGGGGTGTGTATTAATCCAGGAAAATTAAGTGATATCCTATGGCTTAAGGCAGTTGAGGCCTAATGAGTTGAACTACCTAGTTCATGACCTTGAGCTAGCAATGGTAGTATTTGCTCTTAAGATTTGGAGGCATTACTTGATGGGAAAATCGTTTTAGATTTTCACCTACCCTAAAAGTTTGAAATGCTTGTTCATTCAAAAAAAGTTGAACATAAGGCAACGTTGGTGGATCAAATACATAAAGGATTATGATTGCTTGATTGAATACTATGCTAGGAAAGGAAATTTGGTGGCAGATGCTCTCAATTGAAAATATACCAAGGTGGTCCTATCTAAGGATCACGTAACAAGTTCCTCAGGAAGAACATTGGGGGATTTGTTTCTCGACCTTGCATGAGTTGTGGCAAGACCAAGAACAGTCCCTAGTCTACACTTTTGAAATTCAGTCAACTTGGCTGGGTAAGGTTAAGAAAGCTTAAAGTAAAGATCCATTGTTGAGAAAAATTTCGGGCGAGGAGACGTTTTGTGCCATGAGGAAAGAGTTCCAGTAAAATGATAGAATAAGACACCATAAGGATTTACTCCATGTGCTGAATGTGGAAGGACTTAGGCAGCAAGTCCTACAGGAGGCACATAGTAGCCAACTAAATATTTATGCTGGTGTTAGTAAGATGTACCATGATCTGAAGATGCACTTTTGGCGGCTGAGACTCAAGAGGGATGTAGCTAGACACGTAGCTAAGTGTTTGACATGCCGAATAGTTAAAGTAGAACATCGTGTTATATGGATTATGATTGCTCGATTGAGTACTATGCTAGGAAAGGAAATGTGGTGGCAGATGCTCTTTGTCAAAAATATACCAAAGAGGTATTATCTAAGGATCAGGCTACAAGTTTCTTAGGAAGAACACTAAGGGATTATTTCTCAACCTTGCATGAGTTATGGCAAGACCAAGAAAGGTCCCTAGTCTACACTTTGGAAATTCAATCAGCTTGGCTGGCTAAGGTCAAGGAAGCTTAAAGTAAGGATCCATTGCTGAGAAAAATTTCAAGCGAAGAGATGCTTGGTGCCATGAGGAAAGAGTTCTGGTACAAGGTGTTGGGTTTCGGGAGCCAAACAGCGCAGCAAAATTTAACCAAAACCCTCTAGGATCCAAGTGAAACGGGGTAAACCGAGTGTTCAAAAATTTTCATACCTAATTTTTGGTTGTAATCTCTCACTCAACTGTAGAGTCGACTCACAAAACCTGAACAGTTGACGTGTTCAAGCTTTCTATGGTATCCACACGAGCCTCTCGGGATCAGCATGCTTCCACCACATCCCGGCAATTGTGTTTCGCTTACACTCACAGTGCTAGCTTGCGTCCTCCAAGGAATCGCAAAAGAAGAGTGCAGCTGTCCTTTTGGGAGGCTAGGGCAAAGAGACCTACGAATTTCTCACTAAAAGTTGTATTTATAGTGAGACTCAACTTCTAGGCCTAATGGGTTTCAAAGCCCTAATCCAATTAAGCTTTAATTTCAAGCTTAATAATGGCTCAACTCTTGGGCCCATTATTAATACGAAATTAAAGTGAAACTATAACCCAAATAATTAGTCCATGCACTCTAATGATCCAAATAGGTCTATGTGTGTGACCTAATAGGCTCCTACCACGTTGGCAATGATCATAAATCACATTTATGATCATAAGCAATGAACGGTGTCTAGCAACACATCATTGCTAACCAAGTGACAAGATTGTCGGTGATTCAACTAAACCTTTATGATCATTACCGATATATGCCATTGTCCCTTTGTCCAAGATATCAAGACTAAGCACGAGACATGGAATGTGTCACTCTCGTATAGCCTAAGCTTTGGTTTCTTGATTACCAAGTAGACCAACTTAAACTGATGACATTGATATCGTATATCAACTCATCCAAGCATGGCCATGCATTTTCTAAGTCTCACTCTATCAAGGGGCCAGAAGATATCATTCCCGTTACATAGGAGGGACAAATCCCATCTTGATCATACAAATCCCTCCGCATGATATGTGGCATACCCAATAACCTCCTTCAAGTTCACTCAGTTACGAGCAATAAAGGAAAATATAAAAGTATGTGACTCAAATGTAGGGAACCTTGATGATCTTAGGTCGAAGGACTACATATACCATGATCACTATGAGAATCACTTATGACACTCATATAACGATCCATGTAGTGTTCTCATGGTGGGTCGATCCAGTACATAAGTTCTCTAACTAGTACCCATATGTAGACTACATATCTCTTATTAGTCTCCACATATGCTAGTCGTTATGTATTATTGCAACCCGCTCCACAATAATACTAGACTAGGGACATTTGAGAATATCATTATTCTAGGGTCACAATTATGTTTATTACATTACGCAGAAACAAAACAAAAAACGTAATTTCTGGATTAATGCCTTATTAAAATATCATGACTCAATGTGCGAAAAATACAATCATCTCATGATTGGCTTTTTGGGCACAACACTAACACAAGGATGGAATACTACACCATGGAGACTGACTCTATGTGCCAAATGTGGAAGGACTTAGGTAGCAAGTCCTATAGGAGGCACATAGTAGCCACTTCAATATTCATCCTAGTGTTAGTAAGACGTACCACGATCTGAAGACACACTTTTGGTGGCTGAGACTTAAGAAGGATGTAGCAGGTAATGTAGCTAAGTGTTTGACATGTCGAATGGTTAAAGCAGAACATCAAAAATTGATAGGCACAGTTCAGAATTTACCTTTCCCAGATAGGAAGTGGGGATCCTGTTAGTATTGTGCCCAAAAAGCCAATCATGAGATGATTGTATTTTTGCACATTGAGTCATGATATTTTATTGAGGCATTAATCCAGCAATTATGTTTGTTGTTTTGTTTCTGCGTAACGTAATAAGCATAATTGTAACCCTAGAATAATGATATTCTTAAACGTCCCTAGTCTAGTATTATTGTGGAGCGGGTTGCAATAATACATAATGACTAGCATATGTGGAGACTAATATGAGATATCTAGTCTACATATGGGTACAAGTTGGAGAACTTGTGTACTGGACCGACCCACCATGAGAACACTACATGGATCGTTATATGAGTGTCATAAGTGATTCTCATAGTGATCATGGTATATGTAGTCCTTCGACCTAAGATCAACAAGGTTCCCTACATGTGAGTCACATACTTTGATACTTTCCTTTGTTGCTCGTAACTGAGTGAACTTGAAGGAGGTCATTGGGTATGTCACATATCATGCGGAGGGATTTGTATGATCAAGATGGGATTTGTCCCTCCTATGTAACGGGAGTGATATCTTCGGGCCCCTTGATAGAGTGAGACTTAGAAAATGCATGGCCATGCTTGGATGAGTTGATATACGATATCAATGTCATCAGTTTAAGTTGGTCTACTCGGTAATCAAGAAACCAAAGATTGGGCTATACGAGAGTGACACATTCCATGTCTCGTGCTTAGTCTTGATATCTTGGACAAAGGGACAATGGCATATATCGGTGATGATCATAAAGGTTTAGTCGATTCACCGACAATCTTGTCACTTGGGTAGCAATGATGTGTTGCTAGACACCGCTCATTGCTTATGATCATAAATGTGATTTATGATCATTGCCAACATGGCAAGAGCCTATTGGGTCGCACACATAGAGCTATTTGGATCATTAGAGTGCATGGGCTAATTATTTGGGTTATGGTTTCACTTTAATTTCGTATTAATAATGGGCCAAAGAGTTGAGCCATTATTAAGCCCGAAATTAAATCCTAATTGGATTAGGGCTTTGAAACCCATTAGGCCTGGAAGTTGAGTTTCACTATAAATACAACTTTTAAGTGAGAAATTCGCAGGTCTCCTTGCCCTAGCCTCCAAAAAGGACAGCCACACTCTTCTCTTGCAATTCCTTGGAGGACGCAAGCTAGCACTGCGAGCGCAAGAGAAACGCATCTGTCGGGACGTGGTGGAAGCGTGGTGATCCCGAGAGGCTCGTGTGGATACCATAGAGAGCTTGAACACGTCAACTGTTCAGGTTTTGTGATTCAACTCTACAGTTGAGTGAGAGATCTCAACCGAAAATTAGGTATGAAAATTTTTGAACACCCGGTTTACCCCGTTTCACTTGGATCCTGGAGGGTTTCGGTTAAATTCCACTGCACTGTTTGGCTCCCGAAACCCAACAGTGGTATCAGAGCTACTGGTGAAACCCTAAATCGGGATTGAGTGTTGAATCGCATGATGCTATGTGTTCGGTTGCTTTTCGGCCATGATTAATTAGATTGATTCAAGATGCATGAAACTGGAATTCGTAATGAACATATGAGATATATGAAGAAACGACACAAATTGGTTAATGAGATTAATCTCAAATTGAATGGTATGAGATACCTATATGGATTAGGATTCTTGCAATAGTTGCAGAAACCCTAGCTTGGTTCGGATTCAGCCTGTTCAGGCACTGAAAGTAAGGTATTTTTGGTGGCTCGAATAGAGGAGTCTCGGGTGCCTACTTTCTCAAAATACAAGATTTCGGGCTAAGCAATTGTAAGAAAATTTTTTGCGCAGGGGGGCGCTGCCCCCCACGCCCCCCGCAAGGGCGGCTCCCCTTGACCTCGTCCGCTGACCGGTCAGCGGAACCACCGCCCGCTGACCGGCCAGCGGGACCGCCGTATGCGAAGCGCCACATAAATAAAAATTGGTTAATCAACACGCGAAAATTGGCATGCATCTTTGTTGAATGAGATTTGACATGATATGCTGATTGGTGTTTGAAGCATGGTGCATGGTTATAGCCCTTGATTGGTTGTACTTGTAAATACGGCCTGCGAGTCGTGCCTTTTCTTATCACTCTCATTGTACATTCTCTTCTCACCTTACTCCCCTCGAATGTAACTCGAGGTTTCTATTATTGATGTAATGGTGCATTATGGGATCATCCAAGGTTGGTATGTCCAAGGATCATCCAAGGTGGTATGTCCAAGGAGGTGACAACAAAAGGGCAACCAAGAAAGGAAGAGAAGGAGCTTGTGAAGACTCTTTTCTTTTCTTAGGCTTTTATGATATTCTCATTGGCTTGAGAATATCGCATAGTTTGGGCTATAACCATGTCACGTTTATTTCTTGTAAGCATGAGATGCATGTTTTATATTTGTATGTGATGCATGTATAAAACAACCGGAGATAACAAATTGGTGAGATCAAAAGAAAAAAATCCCTCAAACAAATATTAAGTCATTAAATGTGATGCCTTCCAAATGTTGGCACTCGTCAAGACTTTGATCAACATTAGGTGGGTTTGCCAAAGCAAAGCACCTATGTTCATCTTGGTAAGGCGCGATGGGATAATAGTGATATCCAAATTGCTAACTTTGGGTTCGACTTAACTAAGTCATCCTAATAGGATTAGGGACTTAGAGGCATAGAGTTGGGCTTAAGTTCATGAGATGAGCTTGGACAAGTGTTGTTCACCCAACTATCCAAGAGTTGCATAAGATGCAATTGGCAAGGAGTTGCCTACCTAAATAGCTGTAACTTGAGAGAAAAGCCAAAGCTGACTCAGGTTGTGGTCAAATATGGATCTTGGCCCACTAGAATACCTTAGCGCCGAGGTGTTCCGAAATAATATCGAGGGTTATTATTTTGAGGAAAATAGTGGGAGTATCGTTTAATAAAAGTCCTTATTAAATGAATTAAAATACATGACTCTTACACTGCATATTTACTGTTGTAGATAACCATGGCACAAAACACATCGACACTTTCGTTGCGATCGATCCTTGAGAAGGAAAAACTGAATGGGACCAACTTTCTCAAATGGTACCGAAACTTGAGGATAGTCCTCAAGCAAGAGAGAAAGGCTTATGTCCTAGAGCAGCCCATTCCGAATGAGCCTGCTGCCACTGCTCCAAGAGCTGAAAGGGATGCTCACAAGAGGCATTCTGATGATGCTTTGGATGTTGCATGCCTCATGCTTATTACCATGGAATCTGAGCTTCAGAAGCAACATGAGAACATGGGGGCGTTCGATATGATCGAACATCTCAAAATGCTTTTCCAAGAGCAAGCTAGGCATGAGAGGTTTGAGACCTCTAAGGCATTGTTTCAGTGCAAGATGTCTGAGGGAAGTCCCGTGGGTCCTCATGTGCTCAAGATGATTGGGTACATTGAGAATCTTGAGAATTTGGGATTTGCTCCTCAAAAAGAGTTGGCTATCGATGTAGTCTTGCAATCGTTGCCTGAAAGCTACAGTCAGTTCGTCATGAACTATAACATGAACGACCTTGACAAGTCCCTTCCTGAATTACTCAACATGTTGAGAACTGCTGAGCAAAACCTTAAGAAGGCTAAGCCCATTTTTATGGTTCAAAAGGGCAAGGGAAAGGGAAAAGCCAACAAGAAGAAGGATAAAAGTTAATGGAAAGTCCAATGCTAGTTCTTCTTCAGCTGCACTGAAACGAAAGGGTGGTGTGGCAAAGGAAGGGGAGTGCTTCCATTGTAAGCAACCTGGACACTGGAAGCGCAATTGCAAGCTCTATCTTGAAGAACTTGCTAAGGAAAAGGGAAGTAAGACTTCCACTTCAGGTATTTTTGTTATAGAGGCTAACTTTTCTACTTCCTCATCTTGGGTATTGGATACTGGATGTGGATCTCACATTTGTGCAAATGTGCAGGATCTAAGTAGAAGTAGAAGATTGGCCCGAGGTGAAGTGGACCTACGTGTTGGAAATGGAGCAAGGGTTGCTGCCTTAGCCGTAGGGACTTATGTTCTCACTTTACCTAGTGGATTAGTTTTAGAATTAGACAACTGCTACTTTGTGCCTACTATTAGTAGAAATTTGATTTCTGTTTCTTGTTTGGACAAGAAAGGTTTTTCATTTATAATAAAGGACAAATGTTGTTCTATTTATTTGAATGAAATCTTTTATGGTAGTGCTCAACTTAGCAATGGGTTGTATGTTCTAGACCTCGAAGATCCAATCTATAATGTGAATACCAAGAAGGTCAGATTAAATGATTCAAACCCGACCTATCTCTGGCACTGTCGCTTGGGCCATATAAATGAGACCCGCATATCCAAGCTCCATAAGGATGGACTCTTGGACTCATTTGATTTTGAATCATATGAGACATGTGAGTCATGTTTGTTGGGCAAGATGACCAAAGCCCCATTCACAGGGCAAAGTGAAAGGGCTAATGACTTACTAGGACTCATACATAGTGATGTATGTGGCCCTATGTCTACACAAGCTAGAGGAGGTTTCCAATACTTCATTACTTTCACTGATGACTTCAGCAGATATGGCTATGTGTATCTTATGAGACACAAGTCAGAATCCTTTGAAAAGTTCAAAGAATTCAAGAATGAAGTAGAGAATCAACTCGGGAAGAGTATCAAAGTGCTTCGATCAGATCGAGGTGGAGAGTACTTGGATCGAGAATTCCTTGACTATCTGAAGGAGTGTGGTATAGTATCACAACTCACTCCACCAGGTACACCTCAATGGAATGGTGTATCTGAAAGGAGAAATCGAACTCTGTTAGACATGGTTCGCTCTATGATGAGTCAAGCTGACCTTCCAAACTCCTTTTGGGGACATGCTCTAGAGACAGCCGCTTTTACACTAAACCGAGTTCCATCTAAATCGGTTCAAAAGACACCATATGAGATATGGAGTGGGAGGCATCCCAATTTGTCTTTTATGAAGATTTGGGGCTGTGACGCTTATGTGAAACGTCAATCCTCTGACAAACTAGGGCCCAAATCTCAAAAATGCCTTTTTGTTGGGTATCCCAAAGAAACAAAGGGTTACTATTTCTACAATCCTTCTGAGCAAAAAGTGTTTGTTGCTCGAACTGGTGTCTTTTTGGAGAAAGAGTTTATCTCTAAAGGAACTAGTGGGAGGAAAGTAGAACTTGAAGAAATTCAAGAACAACAAGGAGACATCGAACCTGAAATGGAACCTGAACAGACACCACAAGATGTTGTGGTTCAAGAGTCTGTTCCTGTAGCACAGAGCCCACGTAGGTCTGGTAGGATTCGGCGTGAGCCCGAGAGATATGGATTTCTTGTGACTCACACTGGTGATGTGATGCTCATGGATCAGGATGAGCCCACAACCTACCAACAAGCTATGTCGGGGCCTGACTCTGAGAAGTGGCTAGTGGCCATGAAATCCGAGATGGAATCCATGTATGAAAACCAAGTATGGACTTTGGTTGACCCACCTGAAGGGGTAAAACCCATAGGGTGCAAATGGGTTTTCAAGAAGAAAACTGACATGGATGGTAATGTGATTACCTTTAAGGGACGATTGGTTGCAAAAGGTTTCAAGCAAATTCATGGTATTGACTATGATGAAACTTTTTCACCAGTTGCTATGCTTAAATCCATCCGAATTTTGTTTGCTATTGCTGCACACTATGATTATGAGATATGGCAAATGGATGTCAAAACTGCATTCCTAAATGGAAAGCTACTTGAGGATGTGTACATGACACAACCTGAGGGTTTTGTCACTCCTGAGAATGCCAATAAAGTGTGCAAATTGCAAAGGTCCATTTATGGACTGAAGCAAGCTTCTCGAAGTTGGAATCTTCGTTTTGATGATGCAATCAAAGAGTTTGGTTTTATCAAAAATGAAGATGAACCTTGTGTCTACAAGAAGGTTAGTGGGAGCGCTATTGTCTTCTTGGTGTTGTATGTAGATGACATACTACTCATCGGGAATGACATTCCTGAGCTACAGTCTGTGAAGACTTGGCTAGGGAAATGTTTCTCTATGAAGGACTTGGGTGAAGCAGCCTATGTGTTAGGCATCAGGATCTATAGAGATAGATCTAGAAAGCTTCTTGGCCTAAGTCAAAGTACATATATTGACAAGGTGCTAAAGAGGTTTAGCATGCAAGATTCCAAGAAAGGATTCTTGCCCATGTCACATGGTATCACTCTTTCTAGATCTCAGTGTCCGAGTACACCCGAGGAGAGAGAGCGCATGAGTAAGATTCCATATGCCTCAGCAATTGGATCTATCATGTATGCCATGATATGTACTCGTCCCGATGTCTCATATGCTTTGAGCATGACGAGTAGGTACCAATCGAACCCCGGTGAGAGTCACTGGACAGCTGTTAAGAACATCCTTAAGTACTTACGAAGGACTAAGGATGCATTCTTGGTCTTTGGAGGTGAAGATGAGCTCGTTGTAAGGGGTTACACCGATGCAAGCTTCCAATCCGATAAGGATGATTTTAGATCGCAATCTGGTTATGTGTTTTGTATTGGTGGTGGTGCTGTGAGCTGGAAGAGTTCAAAGCAAGAGACAGTAGCTGACTCTACAACAGAATCTGAGTACATTGCCGCCTCTGATGCTGCGAAGGAGGCAGTTTGGATCAAGAAGTTCATCACTGAACTTGGAGTGGTTCCAAGCATTGCCGACCCGATAGAGCTCTATTGTGACAACAATGGAGCAATCGCACAGGCTAAGGAACCTCGATCTCACCAGCGATCCAAACACATACTTCGACGCTATCATCTCATCAGGGAGATCATCGAGAGGGGTGATGTAAGGATATGCAGGACTTCGACAGACAGCAACATTGCTGATCCACTGACAAAGCCCCTTACGCAGCAGAAGCATGATAGCCATTCTAGGTCCATCGGTATTAGATACATGGATGATTGGCTTTTAGTGCAAGTGGGAGATTGTTAGTGTTGTGCCCAAAAAGCCAATCATGAGATGATTGTATTTTTTGCACATTGAGTCATGATATTTTATTAAGGCATTAATCCAGCAATTATGTTTGTTGTTTTGTTTCTGCGTAACGTAATAAACATAATTGTAACCCTAGAATAATGATATTCTTAAACGTCCCTGGTCTAGTATTATTGTGGAGCGGGTTGCAATAATACATAATGACTAGCATATGTGGAGACTAATATGAGATATGTAGTCTACATATGGGTACAAGTTGGAGAACTTGTGTACTGGACCGACCCACCATGAGAACACTACATGGATCGTTATATGAGTGTCATAAGTGATTCTCATAGTGATCATGGTATATGTAGTCCTTCGACCTAAGATCATCAAGGTTCCCTACATGTGAGTCACATACTTTGATACTTTCCTTTGTTGCTCGTAACTGAGTGAACTTGAAGGAGGTCATTGGGTATGTCACATATCATGCGGAGGGATTTGTATGATCAAGATGGGATTTGTCCCTCCTATGTAACGGGAGTGATATCTTCGGGCCCCTTGATAGAGTGAGACTTAGAAAATGCATGGCCATGCTCGGATGAGTTGATATATGATATCAATGTCATCAGTTTAAGTTGGTCTACTCGGTAATCAAGAAACCAAAGATTGGGCTATACGAGAGTGACACATTCCATGTCTCGTGCTTAGTCTTGATATCTTGGACAAAGGGACAATGGCATATATCGGTGATGATCATAAAGGTTTAGTCGAATCATCGACAATCTTGTCACTTGGGTAGCAATGATGTGTTGCTAGACACCGCTCATTGCTTATGATCATAAATGTGATTTATGATCATTGCCAACGTGGCAAGAGCCTATTGGGTCGCACACATAGAGCTATTTGGATCATTAGAGTGCATGGGCTAATTATTTGGGTTATGGTTTCACTTTAATTTCATATTAATAATGGGCCAAAAAGTTGAGCCATTATTAAGCCCGAAATTAAATCCTAATTGGATTAGGGCTTTGAAACCCATTAGGCCTGGAAGTTGAGTCTCACTATAAATACAACTTTTAAGTGAGAAATTCGCAGGTCTCCTTGCCCTAGCCTCCAAAAAGGACAGTCGCACTCTTCTCTTGCAATTCCTTGGAGGACGCAAGCTAGCACTGCGTGCGCAAGAAAAACGCATCTGCCGGGACGTGGTGGAAGCGTGGTGATCCCGAGAGGCTCGTGTGGATACCATAGAGAGCCTGAACACGTCAACTGTTCAGGTTTTGTGATTCGACTCTACAGTTGAGTGAGAGATCTCAACCGAAAATTAGGTATGAAATTTTCGAACACCCGGTTTACCCCGTTTCACTTGGATCCTGGAGGGTTTCGGTTAAATTCCGCTGCGCTGTTTGGCTCCCGAAACCCAACAGATCCATCATAATGGACTTCTTAGTAGGGTTACCAAATACCTGGAGTTAGCATAATGCGATATGGCTAGTGGTCAATTGGTTGACTAAGTCAATGCACTTTATACCCATAAGGATTATTTATACATTGGAAAGGTTGGCTCAGTTGTATGTCAAGGATATTGTGAGGTTGAACAATATACAAGATCAAATCATATATGACAGGGATGCTTGGTTTGTATCAAGGTTTTAGAATGCTTTTTAAGAAGCATTGGGAGGTAAGGTTAGTCATAGTACTACCTTCCACCCTCAGATTGATGGATAGTCTGAGAGATTGATACAAACTTTGGAGGATGTGTTACATATGTATGCCATCAACTTCCAAGGTGACTGGCATCAACACTTGCCACTCATTGAGTTTGCTTACAATAACAACCATCAAGCTGTTATAGGTATGGCACCTATGAAGGATTATATGGTAGGTGATGCATGACGCCCATTGTTGGGCTGACCCTTTATATAGGGTAGTCATTAGTCTCTTGAGATCATTGTCGACACCACAGTTAAGATTAGATTGATTTAGAAACAAATGAAACCAAAAAATGACTGGCAGACTAAGTATGCAAATTTAAGGTGACAGGAATTGAGTTTCAAAGTTAGGGACAAGGTGCTTCTCAAACTGTCTCACATGAAAAGAGTAACCCATTTTGGACAGAGGTGTAAGTTGGTCCCTAGGTATATTGGACCTTATGAATTGTCGTGCCCTAAACTGCCCCTGGCCCATTTGGGCCTGATTACTTAAAACATGCAGCGAAAGTTTTTATTACACAAAAGGGGGCTTTTTAACACTTATTAAGACTTATGGGCACAAACCCCAGGATACTTTCTAGTACTAGCTCGTTAAATTCTTATTAAAGGTTAAGTTGAAGTGCTCTCAGAAACAAGCTAGCACCTATGTGGAATTTTATGTGTTCATTTCATGGTTTTTACCCAAGCTTAGCCAAGTTTAGGCATCCATTATTTCACATACATGCACATAGTTTCCTTTAAGAGCCATTCTTTAACACATGCATCCAATTTCATGCTTTTCCAATTCCATTTGCATATTCTTCCTTAAGTGCACATACGTAGCCCAAATATTGAATGCTTCCATATTAAACATAGGCTTTTGGGCTTTTTACAACTGAACATGCATATGGTCCAATTTACCAACATAACATGGGCTTGTAGGCCTTTTACTACTTAACATGCATATGGCCTAATTTACCAAAGAACATTTTTAACTTGTCCAAGATCTTATTTAAGCCCAATACATGCATTTAAGTCAAATTTCAACATACTTCAAGTTTCATGAAAATTAAATATCCATAGTTCATGCATGGGCCTTGGTAAGTCCACCAAGCAATAAAAATACCCACAAAGTCCAAAGTCCAATTACAAGTCCAAAACCAAGTTTGGCCAATTTTTAATTAAGTCCATGGTTTTGGGTCATTATGGTAAAACCAACAAATCACAAATGTTGTCCAAGCAAGCCATAGAACACAAGTTTCCACCTTAAGACTTTGTTCCCACAACTTTAGACTTCAAGTTCTGCACAAAGAGTCCACACTTATTAGCTCGATTACATGCACTTAAAACATCTAGAATTTTTCAAATATTGCGCAAATACCACATACATACCAAACCTTAGCAAATCACAAAGTGCACCCAAAACTCTTAGCTTGATCTCTCAAGCACACCTTTTCCTACAAAAGTAGATAGGGTGGGTGAGTTATAAACTCAATAAGGATTCCATGGCATCCAATGCCTAACTTATGGCCTCCAAGGCCTAATACATGCCAAAGATGTAATGGCAATAAATATTCCAAGTTCCTTAAAAAAAAACACTAAGACAAGAAAACACAAGATACATGCGTATACCATAATAATCATAATCGGGGGTTAGCATGCACATCAAAACAGAGAAGCACACAAACACACACACCACATAACACCTTATTCACAGAAGGGCAGCAAGCATCCCTCATATTTTATGTCATTATTTCATATACTTAACATTTTTGGAGAGCTCACTTAGCATAAGAATTAAGGTGGCCTACTTAAATCCTAGCCTATAATGCTTGCTTAACTTAGCTCATGAGCAAAAAACAGAATTGCCGAAGCAATAACACACAAAGCCCTCTTAACACTCCTAGGATCATATGGTTCTTTGGCCATCACCTAGGGGCCCAAATACTCCAGGGAGTATAGGAATCCTTACCACAAAACCTTAGCAACCAAGTTGCCCAAAAGCTTTAGAAGCTTGATTTCTTTAACCTTCCTTGCCTGTTGAGACTAGAACTTGTTTTCTAGCATAAAAACCAAAGATGGGCGAATTGTTAGGATGCATAATCTTTCACAAAATACCAAGAAAACTTGGTGTTTAGCTTAAAGAACATGAAATACCAAGAACACTTGGTGTTTACTTAATAAACCTTAACATGGTGGTGAGGCCGAAAGTGTAAGCTTGATCTCCTTTAAGCCTCCACTTGATTCCTTGCTTCCAATGAATTTAGAAGCACAAGTATGCAAAGAGCACCTTGATTGGAGCTTAAAATCACCAAGAAATGGTGATGTCTGAATCTTCCTCTTTGATCTTCCTTGAGTTCTTCACTTGATCCTTGCTTTGTATGGCCTTAAAGCTTGATATTCACCAAGAACACTTGGTTTTTCTTTGAGGAAGGTTGTTTTCTTGCTATGGCCAAATGTATTATGGAGGATAAGAGTTGGAAACGTTTTTGGAAGGTGAAGAACAAGTGATGGCCGAATGTAAGAGAGAAGCGAGGAGAGTTGAGAGAGTTTGTGAGTTGTTGAGTGAATGAAGTGCACAAATGAGGGGGGGAAATGTGCATGGCCAGTTATGGGACTATTTTAGTGGGCTTGAGTGGTGCCATAAACTATTCTAAGTGGAAGACAAGTGTGGGGGACAAAGCGGAAGAGAAGGTATGAATGACAGATAAAAAAATGATGAGTGGGGGACAAGGGTGAGTGGGAGGGATGGTTTGATTATTTTAATGTGAGAGGAGCATGAGTGGGGGATTATTTTAATGGGAAAATGGGGGGAATGGCTAGCCATGGCATTCTTGCCATTGAAAATGGGTTAATTCCCCCATTAGTCCTTCATTTATTTGAATTTGGGCAATTGAGCCCAACTTACAAAATCCCCTTTGTTCAATTGAGTCCCTCACCTTTAAAATCCACCATTTTCACCACTAAATCTCTTGGCCTTAGCCAAGTTTAATTTTAAGAGTGTTCAACACTCAATTATGCCCAATTCATACTTAATTCAAAGTCCCCTCAATTTAATTAAGCTTAATTACTAAATTGGGAAAAAAATTTATGTCCTTAATCCATTTAGCCCGGAACTTAATCATTTAGGATTTTCTGGGCATTACATGAATTCTCGAAGAAAGTAGGGAAAGTTGCATATTGGTTGGCATTACCGCCTAACTTGTCCCAAGTGCACAATGTTTTTCACGTTAGTCTCTTGAGAAAGTGCATCGTTGATCCGAGATAGGTAGTCAACCCATCGGTGGTTCCCATCTAGGAGGACATGACCTATGAGGAGATGCCCATTAAGATCCTTGATAGGCAAGTTCAGAAACTCCAAACCAAGTGGATTCCAATGGTTAAGATACTTTGGTCAAACCATAGTGAAGAGGAAGCCATTTGGGAAATAAAGTAGGATCTGCTAAAAAGGTATCCTAGTGATTTTCCCAGTTACAGCGAAATTTGGAGGACTAAATTTCAAAGGGATGGGAGATTGTTAGCACTCTCTTAACAGAAAACTTAGTTAAGGGAGGTAAATTAATTAAATTCCTAGTTTAATACCTTATTTCAAGTTAAGTAGGCAATATTAAGCATGTTATACAAGGTTCACTAAGTTCCAAGAAGTTTGTGGCACTAAATAGGGTTCAAGAGCAAAATGGTAATTTTGCATCTAGAAGTGTCAAGGTGAGTCCTGGGAGTTAAAAATGAATTTTAAAACCTAACCCTTTCTTTAAAGCCAAAATTAGCCTAAGTAAATAAGATTTGACCAAGTTTTGACTTTGGTTACTATTTAGGGAATGAGGCTTTTTCTAACTTTTAACAAAGTTTAGTCGCTGGGAGTTAAAAATGAGGTTTGAAACCTAACCCTTTCTTCAAACCCAAAATTAGCCTAAGTAAATAAGATTTGACCAAGTTTTGACTTTGGTTACTATTTAGGGAATGAGGCTTTTTCTAACTTTTAACAAAGTTTGGTCGCTTGGTGATTTAAAAGCTTTAAAACTTGGTAAAATGAGTTGTGGCTGCCATTTTTTACCCCATTCCAACCTAAACCCGAGCTCCTTCTTTTCCCTTTGATTTCACCTCCAATCCTTGCTCAAAATCAAGTGCTCTTGAAGGAATTTGAAGGCCCAAGCGGTATATAAGCTTTGGGAAACTTGTTTCAAGCTTGATTTGTGATTTTGAAGGTGTTAGCAACATTTTCCATTTTGGTTCTTATTTTTGGCGAAAGGTGATGTTGACTTCTTGCTTGTTTCTTGTTTATTTGATGATTTGAAGCTTGGGTTTTGGTTTGTAATTAGTGATTTGGTGTCATTTATATTGGTTTACTTGGAACATAGGTAGAACTTTATGGAACCTTGTTCTTCATAAATTGTTGCTTGATTCTTGCTTGTGACTTGAAATTAAAGTAAGCGATTTAAGGTTTTGTGTTCATTTGATGCTACTTGAGTGTTGATGCTTGATGAAATCAAGTAGTTTTGTGAATGGAATTGATTAAGGGCAAGTATATTCATGGTGAACTAGACTTGGATTTGTGGCTTGTGTGATGTTTTGATGCATCATAAGAGGGTTTTGATGATGTATTAATGGCCTATGCAAGTTGTTTTACATGCATATGATGATTGGAGGCATCCCTAGTTTGGCTTGAGGCCATAGGAAGCCTCCAAAGAGGCTTAGGAGCTTTTTCTTGGGTTTAGGGCATAGGGCCTAGGCCCCATGTGGTGCTTAGGCCTAGAGGCCTATTTAACAACAATTTTCATCTTTTTGAAAGAGGATCCAAGGGAGGGCAGGGGTGGTCCTAGGAGTGCCTAAGGGTTGTAATGGTACAATGGCACTCTGGAACATCTGAAAACTCTCTCATGATCTAGGGTCTTTCTCATTGATTTGTTAATAGTAAGTGCACCTCATAAGAAAACTAGTTGATGGGCCATAACAAATATATCATTAGATAAGGTGAAAGGTTTATGCCCGGCGAGACCTTAGTTGTACCTTTGGGTTCAAGGCCTCAATGATGAAACCTTAGTAAACCTAGGGTGTTCTTTGGGACCTAGGAATTATTGGTCTAATAATAGTGCCCCTGTACAACATAAGGGAGGTTCAACTAGTGATGAACTTTACTAGTTAGGCTACTAAGCAATGCTTGCTAGTAGACAAGGGTTTGCCTTGTAGTTTAAGGGCTAGGTAGAGGACAAGTCCTAAGGGACTGAAATGTATGCGCATAGGTTTAACCTCACGCTATATGAGCTCACAGCAAACTACATTTGATTAAATATGTGTTGCCCTTAGTATTTTTCTTTGTAGGTAAAGGCCCCTTACTGAGAATTCTTGAATTCTCACTGCTCAGTTTATGTTGTGCAAGTTCTGACAACGTTGAGCCTGATAACCGCTGAGGTTTGTCATAGTAGTCTTTTGTTGCAAGTATTTTTCTATGAGAATCTTTATGATTTTAGTTTTCTTAGTTACTTGTCATTGAAGTAATAGTACTAACTATAGTATTTTGTTGGCCATAGAAGCTAGCAAGCATATGGATAGGTTTTTGTGACTCGCTACTAAGACTTGTATCCAAGGTGGGAGTTAGTTAAGAGGATCTTGGTAAGAAGGCTTGTGTGTGTTATATGCCTAGTTGCCTCCCATGTCTATGAATGGAGTTTAGGACTCTAGGGTTGCTCTTGGGTGATCAGCTATAGTTTACTTTTGTTGAATACCCTCACACAATTATTATTTGTAGTAATGATAATGTAAATGTTGATTTTGTATGCTTTGACTATTTGAGCTTCGATTTCCATGAAAAGTTCATATGCAATGTGAATGTTTTATGGTTTCCATTTACTCAAGTCAAAGCTAAAAGAGCATGCATATTTGCATTTCTAGGTTAATCAACTAGTATCATAAAGTTTTAATTTGGACACATACATAACTATCCAACTGCAACCACCATGAAACCCATTCCTATAGGTTTTCCTGGGCAGGGCCGAGGGCAACTGTGTCAAGTAGCTAGCCTATTAATTCAGTGCGGGATGATAAACATGTGTCAGGCAGTATCCGATTTGTTTGTTGTAGATCACCGTAGGATAAAAGGGGTATTATTGTAACCAGGAGTAATAGGTCCGATGTAATACCTCTAGGCCCCTGCCTAGTAGTGGGTCGTAGGACGTTAATGCATTCTTAAGAAGCATGTTGGGTGATGACACCTTATTGGTGACTTACAAATAGGATTAGTGTAATGGGAATAATAGAGAGCGAATCTACATTTGGTAGTACTTTATGGTCCAAGTTAATTATAATCCTATTAAACCAGAGTAAAAATAACACAATTGAAGTTCTAGGGGGATTTGATTCTAAGTGTGAGGATTTCTTATTATTGATTATTTTCATTGTTTTTCCGCTGCTTGCCAATAGTTAGTAGTTTATTTTACTGCCTTAGTTAGTTTAGTTAATTCATAGTAGTTAGTTAACAAATTCTCTTAATTACCAATTAGATAATAAAGAGATATTAAGTATGGTAGACAACCTTTGTTCCTTGGGAAAAATGATCTTGGTACTTGTCACTGCTATACTTTGATGATAGGCACACTTCCTTGTGAGTTCACATGCTTGTTTTAATATAGAGAGATTTTATGCATCCACACTATTTCAAGTGTAGTAGGAAAGGTTTGTTCTGAACTGCGAACACACCACTATTATATTTTCTTAAAAAGTAGTTATGGAATTAAAGCATACGACATCTAGAAAAGAACAAATAGTTTAGTAAAAACATAACACACAGGCTCTTTTAAAAGAGCAAAGAGTAGAGAGTAAAACAATAAACGATCTTTTTAGTAAGAATGTTTGTTTCTTTAAATGTTACTATTTTTTGTTCTAGTGTATAATGTTTGTCCTTTGATATCTTAATCTTTGTTCTTTTAATATTGTTAGTTATTAATAGTTTGCTAAATTTGTAACAAGAGCATATATAGAACTTATTTCTCATTCACATGTTCTTTATAAAAGAATGTACAGAATCTACAAAAGAATGAAAGTTAACAGGGAACAGAACAAACAATAACGAGCAAAAGATCACATACATAAGCATAACAACTAAACTATATATTTGCTTTTTCTATTATCTTATAGCTTGAAGCATAAGATGCTTTTTGGTGTTGCACTCAGAATGGAGAAGTTCTGCTAAAGCCTTGATGCAATCAATCTTTATTATGTCAACTGGCCCAAGGTCATAATTAAATTACCTCCCATCATAACGTGCCATGTTTCTCTATGTGAGTGTTAGTGTCGTGCCCAAAAACCCAATCATGAGATGATTATATTTTTTGCACATTGAGTCATGATATTTTATTAAGGCATTAATCCAACAATTATGTTTTTTTTTTGTTTCTGCATAACGTAATAAACATAATTGTAACCCTAGAATAATGATATTCTCAAATGTCCCTAGTCTAGTATTATTGTGAAACGGGTTGCAATAATACATAACGACTAGCATATGTGGAGACTAATATGAGATATGTAGTCTACATATGGGTACAAGTTGGAGAACCTGTGTACTAGACCGACCCACCATGAGAACACTACATGGATGGTTATATGAGTGTCATAAGTGATTCTCTTAGTGATCATGGTATATGTAGTCCTTCGACCTAAGATCATCAAGGTTCCTTACATGTGAGTCACATGCTTTGATACTTTCCTTTGTTGCTCGTAACTGAATGAACTTGAAGGAGGTCATAGGGTATGCCACATATCATGCGGAGGGATTTGTATGATCAAGATGGGATTTTTCCCTCCTATATAATGGGAGTGATATCTTCGGGCCCCTTGATAGAGTGAGACTTAGAAAAATGCATGGCCATGCTTGGATAAGTTGATATACGATACCAATGTCATCAGTTTAAGTTGGTCTACTTGGTAATCAAGAAATCAAAGATTGGGCTATATGAGACTGACACATTTGATGTCTCTTGCTTAGTCTTGATATCTTGGACGAAGGGACAATAGAATATATTGGTGATGATCATAAAGGTTTAGTCTAATCATCGACAATCTTATCACTTGGGTAGCAATGATGTGTTGCTAGACACCGCTCATTGCTTATGATCATAAATGTGATTTATGATCATTGCCAATGTGTAAGAGCCTATTGGGTCACACACATAGAGCTATTTGGATCTTTAGAGTGCATGGGCTAATAATTTGGGTTTTGGTTTCACAATAATTTCGTATTAATAATGAGCCAAATAGTTGAGCCATTATTAAGCCTGAAATTAAAGCCTAATTGGATTAGGGCTTTGAAACCCATTAGGACTGGAAGTTGAGTCTCACTATAAATATAACTTTTAGTGAGAAATTCGTAGGTCTCCTTGCCCTAACCTCCCAAAAAGGACAGCCGCACTCTTCTCTTGCAATTCCTTGGAGGACGCAAGCTAGCACTACGAAAGCAAGAGAAATGCATTTGTCGGGACATGGTGGAAGCGTGGTGATCCCAAGAGGCTCGTGTGGATACCATAAAGAGCTTGAACACGTCAACTGCTCAGGTTTTGTGATTCGACTCTAAAGTTGAGTGAGAGATCTCAACCGAAATTTAGGTATGAAAATTTTCGCACACCCAGTTTACCCCGTTTCACTTGGATCTTGGAGGGTTTCGGTTAAATTCCACTGCGCTATTTGGCTCTCAAAACCCAACAGTGAGAACCCCACAGGCAACAATGTTTAATAGATATTTTTCTTTCTTGTCAATTTTCAACATGGCTTATTTCCAAAAGCAAGTTCACAAGTGAATGCTTGAAGAGTGATATTAATAGTTTGAGGTTGACAATGTTCTCATTAAAGCAGAATTGACTCTTATCATCTGTGACAAGAGGAAGATATAAAAGAACAAATGTTTCAAAATAAAAGAACAGGTGGTGACTTACTATGCCATTTTTTATCTTCTTGTATCTACTTGTACTCTTTGTAGGTTTTTGATTGACTTGACCTTTTTACTTTTCATATCAAACAATATAATGAAAAAGTATTGCTATTAGATAACTGGAACAAAATATCTAGAGATCAAAGTAAAATTATACTTGACATCAGAATCATAAATAACATATGCCCAAAAAAAGTGGAATCTATGCGTGGAATGTTACAATATTGTTCGAGAAATCGGAGATTTTGGCTTGCAATCTAGTTTGTCAACATCTCAATCCATGCTTGCTAATTTTGCTCAATGATAAATTTTGAAGCCTGGTTTTTCTTTTTATCCTTTGAATTATTGTACAGGATATTCAAGGGAGTGTACTTGTTGAAGTGAACACAATGATATGGAAGAATGAGCAAATTAAATAGGGACAGCTAAAAGGACAAAAAACAACATCTAAAAAAGCAAATAGGGACAACTAAAAAAATAAACAGTAACATGTAAAAGAACGAGCAAAAAAAAACTAAAAGAATGAACAGTGATAGGTCAAAGAACAAATAGATAAATCTAAAAGGACAAACAGTAACATGTAAAAAATAGATAATCAAGTAAGGAGGCATGAAGAAGAACAAATAAAAGAGTAGATGTTTCAAAATAAAAGAACAAAAGGCAACATAAAAAAGAATAGATTAATGAAATGGAATTACTAATAAGAGAGGGGTGATGAAAGCCCATTCTTCTAATACTTTTAGTTTTCCTTCTTGTTTAGTAGGAGACTTGCACAATTGGGACTTTAATACAACCTTTACCATGCAATGTTCCAAGTGAGTCCCTTCAAATTGAGTCACCAAAAGTTTCAACCAAATAGGAACTATATATTAAACAAGTTAGGCAGTTACTTACTAGATAGAATGCATAACTTTAAAGGATTATACCTAATTGAAAGTGCTTTATCAATAGCTTTAATTTCAAGGTCAGTAACTTGTTCATTAATTGCTTCTGTAACATACTTTTTTATGACTTCATTCTAAATGAAGGTGATGTCATTAGTGTCATGCCTTAAACAACCCCCACCCCATGCATTTATATGCCATTTAAGAGGTTTATTAACTTGGATTCCCATTTAGGTCTCTTGGGTGGCTTAATGCATAACAACTAGGACTTTCAGCCAAGTTTGCCTTTAGTTTCTTGGTTTTAGGCAAGAAATAGAAAAATTCATTTAAGCCATTAGTTGATGCCTATTTTGTGCCAAAAAATTCTAGCTAAGCTAGCTTTATATGTATCTTGAAGGCAAAAATAAGAAAAACCCAGCTTGCATATCCAAAACATATCATACACAAAAGTTAAGCCTTGGCAGGTAAGGCATATGCATATGTATCTTGGTAGGCCTACCTTTGGACCTACCAAGTGCGTATTGGGTACACATTTTGATGCACACACAACCACTTTATTTACATCCTAAAATCAATATTACATCATTTATACTGTCAAAAATGCACTATACAGGGATGGGTTTAGGTGAACATACACAAGGGTCTTAGTAGGCTTACCTTTGGGCCTCCTATGCATATACCGAGACATATACACTATCACACATCCACATTTACATGCCACACTCTCCACACTCATCCATAAGTTTACTAGGATTCGAAGCACTAAAAACAAACCAAAATCTAGCTAAACCTACAACAGCCACAAATGCCTACAACATAAACACATTGCTTAACGTATTGAGCATTAATAGGTTACCATTAGCTTTAGGTGTCAAGACATACCTGCATGTTCACACTAACTAAAGTAGTTAGGAACACACTTAATTCTCCAAGCCTTTCCCTAAAACATGAGGAAACAAGGGATGAGTACATTGTCAAAGCCCAAAATGGCACCTAGTGCCCGCAATGTCTAGGACATTGTACATAACACATATATTTCATTGTTTTCCAAGCCAAAACCTACAATGCAAGACAAAGAAGACATGAAGCAAATATAGGGCAATATGCTAAATACATAATATGGGGTCAACACATGAATCCAATAACAAAACATACGAGAGACACACACCACACACTTGGCTAATAAGCCTAGGGCATAGCAAGCATTTCATCTAATTTTCATTCATTTTATTACTTAATTTAGGTCATTTAACTTGTAAAATTAGAGCAACAGACCTTAAACAAGATTGGACAAACCTTGAACAAGGCCTTAATGCTTGCGTTAGACATAATCTTGCTAGAACCTTAACATAGTGCTCTTAGCACCCAAGCCACTTCATAGCACCTTATATTCCCTTTGCTCTAAGCCATCTTCTATAGCCTTTCTTCCTCAAGAAAACTTAGAATTTAATTTGGAATTTAGGGGAAGTGACATATTTGAACCCTTACTAGAAGATTTGGTGTTGGACACAAAAGCTTCACTTGGTTTTGAAAAACCTTTAATTCTTTGTAGCTAAAGCAACAATTCCCCTTTACTTTTGTTCTCTATTTAACCTTTCTCTCTTTAGAACCTTTACACAGCCACCAAAGACCTCTATAGCAAGTTTCTTCTCATCCAAGAGCACCAAAATCTTCTTTCCAAGTAGCTCAATTTGGAAGAAGAAGAGAACGTGGTTGAAGGGGTTTAATTCGGCCTTGTCAAGTATGTTAATTTTGGTCCTAACCTTCTAATTGAGGTATTTAACTTATGATTTCCTTAATAAATTAGCTCTTTTCAACTTTTCGTCCATTTCCAACACTCACTTTGCGTTTAAATTTGAACAATTAAGTCCTCCAATTTTGACATAGCCATATAGGCACCTTCAGTGCACCCTAGGGCATCCTTGTGCACCAAATAGTGCACTTTGGTTTTCTCTGCCTTCCTTGGCCATTATCTTAGTTTCTTAGCCCTAGGCCTCATTTTTAACTTAGGCAGCTAAACCCTCAAGTTACCTGAAAGGTAACACTATCTTAAACCTCTTATATACATATGCACAAACATGTGCACACTAGCACCACTAGTACCACCTTTCTTTATACCTGATTAAATCACCTTATTTCTCCATGCCTTTCACAACTATTTCCTTTAATTTTTATTAACTTATAAGTTATTTTATATTTAGCCCATGGCCTATACAATTCACAGGCATGACAATTAGTAGGAGGAGCAGCTTTTTGTGCATCCTTGGTTTGCTCATGTACTGTAGGTAGTTGAGACCTTAGTATTGGGAGCTTAGTCAACAATTTTATTATAGTGGAGCTACTAGCAGGGTCAACTATTGGCGAGTCTACGAACAATGTAAATTTTGGCATATCATCATAGAAATTGCCATAATCTAGAAGAAATATGTAAAAGAACATTTGCTATATGGAAAAATAATAAAAACTAACATATAATAAAACAAATTGTGGGAGAGAAAAAATAAAGAATGAACTTTTATGTGTCTTTTGTTTGTTTGTTGATTTCAACATCTCATTTTTCTTGTTTGTCTTCATTTGATTTTTTTGTATGTTGGACTAAAGCATAGGTTAAATGTAAAGAACATATGTAACATGTAGTAGAATAGGTAGTGATATGTATTAGAACAATAATGCCTCAAAAGAAGAAGAAAAAGTAAAATAAGAATAAATATATGCTAATTGATTACATTTTTACCAGTTTCTGATGTTGTACTTCTTCTTTCTTTCCTTCATTACCCTTTTCCTACTTTTGTCTTTTTTTATTTGATTTTTTGGTTTGTTGGACTAAGGTATAGGTTAGATATAAAAAAAAACAAATGTTACAGTTAGTTAAACAAACAATAATATGTAACAAAACAACTGCTAAAAAAAAACAAATAATAACATAAAAATAAATATATGCTAATTGACTAAATTTTTACCAAGCTTATCATGTTCTACTTCATCTCTTTTTTATTCATTTCCTACTTGCTCTGATTGCTAATTGTTGTCATTGTCATTATCATCATTATTATCATCATCACAGTGTTGCTAATCATCAGAATATACATCTTTGGCTACTTCATCATCCTCTTCATCCTTGTTCTTTTCATCATTCTTGTTTTCCATTTCTAAAAAGAAAGCTAATCTAGACCTTTAGAGTCTTCTTTTTGAACTACTAATGAAGAGATATGTTTGTTGTTTCGGTTTGCCTTGGTTATTGCTGTGTGAATCATTCTTTTGCCAGCTTTTAGAGATGTGTAAGCTCATGTACTTGGTCAAGGGCATAAGAGTTAAACTAACAGTTGGATGTGGAGACATACCACTTAGGAATAATCAAGGAATGGCTTTAAGCTTCACTAGCTTAGAAAAAATAGAACTTAAGGAAGACTTGAGTTATAAAGATCACACAGTCTTTTGAGCACCAAGGATAGTTCACATACAACTAAAAAGAGAATACTTCTTAAGCAACTTGTATTGATCTTGAAATCTGTATACTACAGAATATATATGGCCATTATATAGCATGAAAGCCTTAAGGTTTCAAAACACACCAAAAGAATAAAAGAAGAAAAAAACTCTAAAAAAGATCTTGTTGGACTAGGAGTCCTTATGACACAAAAACACACACCTAGACATGGCTTAAGTGCCCTTCTCACACAAAAATGGTCCTAAGTTCTCAACCTCTAGCCAATAAATGTATAAAATAAGTAAGAATAATAAAATGTCCAAATTTGGTAGCTAAAAGGTCTAGTAAACCATGGCACATTAGGTTCTTTTAGGGCACACCTAGGTGCACCTTGGGGTTCATGGGTGCTTAGGGGTGTGCCTTATAGGATTCTGGCTTTCCAACAATCCATCCAATCTTTAATGGTCCACTTAAGGTATATGGTGCTCTAGGGTACTTGTGCCTTAAGCAATCTTGTGGTCTAGGGTGCATGGGGGCCTTAGAGCTTCAAGAGTGTGAGCCATGGCTTGTTCGGGTTCTCCATGTGTCCAAGGTGGGCTTCAAGTGCTCCAAAGTGTGCTTCAGCTCCATGCTCCTTAAAGCACTACTTCACTAAGCCTTGCAGAACCTTTCAAGCTCTTTAGCACACTTCCTGGTGATAGGGCCATCAATAGACCTTTAATGGATCCCTGTATGCACTTCAGGGGCTTATAGGTTTGTCATCAAGATGAGACTTCTTCTATAGGTGTCCTCATGCCCAAGTATTCAATAATTGCATTTCTTTCTTTAGGGTATGCATTTATTGCATCTTTCATAGCTTTAAACAAATCCCTATTTGTGCCGATAGCCTTCTTAGCATGCTGTGACATAGCATTAAAGAGATCTTTAAATTTTTCAACTTCTTATGCGGTTGATTCTCCTCCTTGTGCATGTTCTTCTGGCTGTCTAGTTGTGTTGTGAAATTTTTCTTCCCTCTTTTGCTTAACAATAGCAATTAGTTTATCATCAATAACCTATGGGTAAACAAACAAATATTATTTGTAAAAAAACAAACATGTACAGAAACCTAGAAAAGAATAAGTACTTTTGCCAAAAAAAACATAAAAAGCCTTCTAAAAGAAAAAATACGAACATATAAAAGAACAAGTACTTATCCTAAAAGGAACATAGAAAAATTGCTAAATGAACAAATTGAAAAATAGAAAAGAACAACTACATTTGCCAAAAAGATCAATCTTAGCCTTCTGAAAGAACAAACACAAAAATATAAAAGAACAAGTACTTGTCTAAAAAAGAACAAAGGCAACCTTCTAAAAGAAAAAATAGGTATGAATAAAAAAACAAACATGAACTTATAAAATAACAAACACTTTCACCAAAAAAAAAACATAAGAAAGTTTGAATGGAATAGATAATCATCTTCCCAAGACCGAAAAAACTTGCAATTTTCTCTTGTTGAATTCTTTTGATGATTATTTTGTTGTCCCATTCAGAAATTCTTTATATACTTTTAAGGACAATTGGTTACCCCTTCATCCAAAATCTATCTTGGCAAATCACTTGTCACTTTTACAACCTTCCAGTTGCAGTCATTTGCTTTTATTTTCAAGGTGATAAGGTGTGTTGCAATGAAGACAACAAAGTTTGTCTTGAAATTGTCCCCTACATTTTTGTCTTGATGTATTACTTCCTTTATCTGTCATAGGTGCAGGGCATTACCATCAAATTGTTGTACCTAAGATGCATATAAAGGGCCTGATCTGAATTTGGTGTGAAAAAGAAGTCATATGTATCCATGTTTATCTCTCCAAAGGGTACCCAAACATTACATGGGAATCAACAACTTTTATTTCAATGTCTCTCTTATTTGGGATGCTTACTATCAATGATTTGTAGCCAAAAGCTATGATTAAGATGTTCATCACCTCTTGCCTAATGCTGATCTTAGGCAGTTTGAAAAGGCTCTCAAATCCAAGATCTATAACAGCATGTTTTTGTGCAGGGTTTTGAGAAATTGATTGCATTAGTTCATGTACTTGTGATGTAGAGCACCTCTGTGTAACCATCGATCCCTAACAAACAATGGAATACAAATTTACTATAAGAGAACAACTACATTTCTCAAGCAGGACATACAGAACCTTCTAAACAAACAAATTGGAACATGTAACAAAATAACATGTAAGATACAACAAAACAGGTAGTTTACTCGACAAGAACATACATAACACTCTAAAAGAACAAACAAATACAAACATAAGAATAGTTTTCATTGCCACAAAGAACAGACATCAAGTGTTAAAGCAACCCACATGATAAAATGAACACAAGTTGCTTAGAAATAGAATGGGTAGCAAGTTTAAAAAAAACATGTAAAGGATTGTAAAAGAATAGGTAATGATATTTTCTAGTCTAAAAGAACAAACAAAAAAAATATAAAAGAACAATTACTTGTCCCAGAAAAACAACGAAAGCCTTGTAAAAGAAAAAATACGTACTAAGAAAAGAATAAATAGGAAACTAGAAAAGAACATAAAAAAAAAAAAAAGACAACGCCTACTAAAATGACAAAGACAAAGATATAACTGAACAAGTACTTGTCTGAAAAGGTACACTGAGAGACTCCTAAAGGAACAAAGTGAAACATATAAGAGAAAAACTAATATTGCCAAAAAGAACACAAAGAGGCTTTTGTAAGAACAAATATGATAACATAAAAGAACAAGTACTTGCAAAAAATAGAACCAAGAGAGCCTTCTAAAAAAAAAAATAGGTACCGATAAAAGAATAAACAAGGAACTAAAAAAGAACAAACACTTTTACCTAAAACACATACAAAGCCTAGTAAAAAGACAAACGTGAACAAATAAAAGAGCAAACATGATTAGGTAACTTTTGGTTTTCATTTCTTCTAACTTAATTGATGTATGTTTCTTCCTTTGAGATGTTTCTAATTCTTGTTTAATTATCGATGCGATTTTCTTTCTCTTTTACTGTTTTCCTTGTTTAGGTGCTTGTTTTTTGGCTTTCTTCTTTGATTATACTTTTTCGACAAAACAATGGTTTAGGAAGCATTTTATTAGAAAACAATGATTTACAGACAAAAAGAGATAAGAGGAGTAGGTTCGCAAGAAAAAAAGTATAGACAGTTGCCCACTAAATGTTCTTCATCACATGGTCTCTTCATGTTCATATTTGTCGATTCAAAAGGAAAATCTTCTTATCAGAGGCTGAGAAGCTAAGTGTCATTGATTCCTAGAGGTTAGGGTTTTAGTCTATGGCGACCGTCGTTTCACTATTCTGGGATTTCTAGAGTTTCTAGCACCATGTTTTTATTCGGTAGTAGGATGAATAATGGTAAATGATGAAAATTGTGAGTAGACAGCATGACAGATGATAGGAAAAGTGTGAGGAACCATCCTAATAAATACCTAATTAATTTCTTAATTAGGATAAATTATTTTTTTGCCTAATCCAAACTCTTAACTAGGCTAGAATCATTCTTTATTTCCAAGATCTTTTGCCAAGATTTACTATGTAAATCCTAGCCACTTGCCTAGCGTTTAGTATTTACTTGAAAGTTAATAAAAATATTTACTTAGTTCTAATAAAACACTTAAGTTAGTTAAACTAAGATAGTGGCTTGGCGGGATTTAAAGAAAACATGAATAAAATATGTGTGGCTACGTAAGAAAACATTTTAATGCTCATGCATGCACAAGTAATATATCATGCCAAACCATGGATGAAAGCTACACTCTTAACAAGTAAATATTTCTACAACACAATATCTAAGTGTTTTGCCTATCAACCTAAGCAAGTAATGTCATGGGTTGATAAGCCTAACCTGAAATAATAATAATACATGCCACAGTTATGCTAAGTCAAAGTCAATACCTACTAGTTACTACCACCATGCTATAAAAATCCATAACCCAAATGGTCGATAGGCCCACCTTTGCTCGGGAGAGAGAAACCCAAGCGAGGAACGACCTAAGAAGTCCTTGCCCGACTACCTTACTGTACAAGGCAAATAAGTCTGGAGTTAGACTCTTACCATAAGTGCATGCAACATATAAAAAAAAAGAACATGTAATGTATGCAAAATGTGCCTATGATAAACTAACAAACAAGTATCAAATAATCACTGTGGAATATTTGGCTCCTGGACAATGTTATCTATACATTAACAATATAAAATACTCCCTCCGTCCCATAAATTTTGAAACATTTGACTTTTTGTTGTATTTTGACTCAATTTTATTCATATTATTATTTGTTAGAAAAAATAAAAAAAAATATATTTAGAAACTACATATCTTGATCATTCATATACAAAGATTTTTTATTTATATATTAGAATGTTGAAAATAAAAAATCATAGATTAATTGCCAAAAACAAATGGAGCAAAACTTTTGGGACGGAGGGAGCAGTTAGTAAGGCATTCTAAAACAAACAACACATAACAATGTCACATGTAATAGACCATATGCACATATTGCCATGCATGCATGAACGTTGCCCCTAAACTATATGGGCATCCCATGAGCTCCTATAGTGTGAAGTAATATATAATGATCATCATATCATGCCCTTTTGGGTGCATGACTCCTCATACTACTTACACAAGCAAACAAACAACAAACAAACAAAATACCCATTGGTCCATTTTTTCCCTTGAGCATGCATCCTTGCATTTGCCCTTGTGCTTGCCAGCTTTTGTTAGCTCAAAAACTCCCTTATTGTATGCAGCATGTTTTGACCCAATTTCCTAGTGCCCTTGGATGTATTTTATCCCATCTTGGGACCTATACCCCATTTGTTACCACCTCACAAAAATGGTAGAATTACAAGTGTGTCATAATGGCTAAAAACCATTATATTGTGTAATTCTCACCATAGTAATTGAAGTGTGGGGGGTAAAAGGCATTATCAACACCTCCTTAAAAGTGTTCCAAGTTGGTAACTTGGGCCCCAAGAAAAAGCCTTAAGGATTGCTTGTTTGTCAAGCAACTTATGGACTTTTTTGTAAGATTTTGGAAATTCGGGTACTCAATTGAAAAACTTTCACAAAAGAGATTTGGAGAGTTATGGGAAGGATATGAATGATATGAGAGTGCTATTGGAGGACCAAATTGCTTATAGAAGACAGGTATGAACAAGGGAAAACACAAAAAGGCGTTAAGGACTTAAGTGTCCTGTTGTGTGCCTTTGGTTGTCCATGCTTATGACTTAAGTCAAATGGAATTTTTGTGGGGTTATCCCACATAAGGAGGGGCTACTATGGCATGGGATAAGGAAGTCAAATGTGGGCTAAGAGATTAAGGTAAAGAAACCATGGTCTTGTAACAAGGAAAATGACATAAAGCTTGGTTAAGCTTGTTAAGTGTGTTTAGTGCACTTAAGACCATATAAGTGTCCATTCTTGTCCTTATCTCCCAAATTTCGGCCTCCACCAGCAAAAAGGAAGCTAGCCCTCTCCTGCAAACTTCCTCCATAGCCACCATACCTTCAAACTCAAAACTACTTGCAATTGAAGTCAAGGAAGCACAATAGGAAGCTATTTGGTGCTATTACTTGAGTGCACCTAGGATCAAGCTTCAATTTCAGCATACCCATCAAGGTAAGGGTTCTCTTGCTCTCATGGGTTGTTTTCTGTATTTTCAAGCAAGCATAGAGCTATGGCTAAGCTTGGAAGAGAGCCATGAGTTTGATGAACCAAGCTTAGTGAAGGGAGTACAGTTATTGAAGGTTTTGTGACCTAGTGTGAAATGCACAGTGATAGCAGAAAATTGAAGGGTTTCTAAAGCCCAAAGTTAGTACTAAATAGTGTTAAAATCCTCCTAATACCAAGCATTAGCTTGAGGAGGGCTGCCATAGTGATTTGGTTATGTTTATGATGTGTTTTATGGACTAACCTATGGTATATGTTGCTGCCACATTTCATGTGTTTGTTGGCTGTGAATGGCTGCTGCATTTGGTTGCTATATCTTATATATATGCATTATGGTTTTTGTGTTTTTTCATTTTTGGATGAGGTTTTAATGATGGTAACATTGCCTATTGAATCAAAGTGCTGCCCTTACTAAGTTTCTCAATGATACTTACTCCCTTCAATTCTGTCATTTCAGGTCCAGCTGAAAGATCACCTTCAAACTAACCTTTTTTGCTTTATTTTTGCCCTGAATTTTCAAGTACTTAAACTTCCATATATCTAGTTATGATCTAGAAAGTTTGGAGATTTTAGGAGCACATTTGGTATTTTAATGGTGGTGCTTATTGTGTTGTACAGCAATTGTCCAGCATCCTGTTTCTAGAGTCCATTGTGTCTCAGGCATTCCTGTAGCCTAGGGTGTGTATTTAGCTGATTTAAAACCATTTTGTAGTACATGTATGTATTGACATGTAGCGTCTGTAAAACGAGACAAATATGTGAACATTTGAGTATTGTTTTGGCTATGTAAGTGATGTGGTGCAGAGCTGCCTAAGTGTGAATGATGGGCTTCTTACTTATAAATTATGTTTTAGCCACATATGTTTGTTAAATGCAAGGGAATGGATTTCCTATGTGTGATGGACATATATGGGGTAGCCTTGGAGGGCTTTCTCCTTGTGAATGAAGTGTTTGCACACTTATGAAATTTTGTATGGGTAAAATGGTCATAAAGTGACCAGAATTTTGACTCTGCGCTTAATGTTCTATATCTCCTTGTGTAGAAAGAATCTTTGCATGAAATTTTGACCACACTTAGATAACATCTAGAGATTGAACTGAGATTTGCAATTTATGAATTTGGAGACCTGTATCCAAAGATATAACATTGCAAAGTTGGCTAAGTTACTGTTCATTTGGTCAGAATTTTGTAACTAGCTTAAAAAATCCATAACTTGGTCCATAGGTGGGCTATTGATGTAAAACAAAATTCCTCGGTTTTCTCTAAGTCTCTACTTGATAATGGAGAAAATAAAATAGTGGGTACATGGCTAGAATGATACAGTTTATTAGTACAAGTTACAGGTGCATTGGGTGGTCACTAGAACTTAACAAGATTGCCTAATGTCTAGTAGCCAAGATTAAGACTTGTGCTAGTCTTTTCATTATTTACTGTCATGGTGTGCATGAAATGTGAATATGTGTGCGATGGTTGGACCAATATGCATGTGTTTACATAGTTCAGAAGAGGGCCACTTGGGTATGCAGACTAAGGGTAGTGTTATGATGGCCTACAGAACATTACCAATCCTGGGACTTTAAGTGCACAATTTTCGCACCATAATTGGACTACCCCGGTGTGGGTAACACCATTGGGCTGATGTGTGTGTTTATTTGTGGCCCAAGTCATTTAGTAGGCTTGAGTGCCATTTGGGCCCTAGGGTTTCTTCTGTGGGCTCCCCCTCATGGGTCAGGCTCCAAGCAAAACCCAAGGCCCACATGGAAACCAAGCCCACACAGCATACCTATACAACCTCCTAGGTGAACACAACCATGAGCCCATAGGCATATGCATACACGAACCCTTAGGTGTGCCACATACTGAGCCCCTAAGCTCGATCACAACACCTAGACACCTAAACTGAGGCACGCCTTTCTTGTGCTTGCCAAACCTTGAAGGTTCAGCCACACTCATCTACCGAGCACCCAATGCTTGATCCACACACCATTTTACAGGCCATGCACCAAGGACACCACCTATTGCCCAAAAATAAGAGCTAGGTCCGACCTTGGTGCCACATGAATCCCTCTTTGGCTCTATTAGTCACCCCGTGCCATTTTTTCCCTACCATTTTCCCTAGATTTTATAAAGCTAAAACATGGACAAAGCTTCCCAAAGATAGGAGGGCTAGAACACCTTACCCTTGTGTAGATCACCACCTTGCAAGCTCAAGTTTCAAGCACCAAGAGTCCTTTCCTAGTCTCCTTGGAGTCCCTTAACTACATAGTAAAATAACCACTTGACCAATCAGAATTTTTGAGCCTAGGGGCAACATTTTTTACTGCACATAAACAAGCCAAAATGACCTCCTCACCTTAGTAGAAAATCTCAAACCAAAACTCCTTTCCAAAGCTCCATAGTTGTCCTTCTTCTTACCAAGCTTAACCTCAACAGCTAAGGGTTTTTATGAGTATAATGTTGTTGTGTAAAGAAGAGGAAACCCAGCTCTAGTAGAATGAATTTTCTCACCTTAATAAACAGCCCAAAACATTGGCCACCTCTTGGAGAAAAAACCAAACTCCCAAGCCTTCCATTACAACAAACACACTATTTCCTTGATTTCTCACTTACAAGCGCTTTTCTTGTTATTTTTATTTCATATTTTTGGTGAGTTTCTATATGTTTGAGGGTTTAGGATGTGATAAATGGGTAAAGGAGGAGAAGAAAGAGAGCTGGTGTGTTTGGGGATGAATAGGGATGGGAAATAGCTGAAAGGGTTAAAGTGGTAGAGGATTAAGGCTTTTACATGGTTAGTATTGGTTTAGGCTTCTTAACCAAGGGAAATGGGATCTCTTCCAAAATTTTGGGAAGCTTATTTTCTGCCTCAAAACCAGGTTGACTCGTTTCCTAAATTTTCCAAGAGATGCTTGGGATGAAAGTGCCTTTTAGGCCTCATAACCCTTGGTTAAAAGGATGTCACCTCTATAAAATTTTCAAATATGTCTCCATTTAAACTTAAAATCATAGATTTTATTTGCTCCGCTTCTAACCACATATTTTCCTACCGTTGACCAGGTTTGAATTTAGTTTACCAGGCTTGTCTCAGGTTTGACTAAGTTTGACCAACCAAAATTACCAAAATGCCCTTTTTAGCTTCTCTTGCAAGAAAGGCCTCAAACTTGGTCAAATTAACTCCAAAGTTCACCAAATTTCACCAAATGGTTTAAAATACCATTTCTCACCTTCCTAGACCATTTTTTTACCATATTTGGCTTAAAAATTACCATTTTACCCTTCTTTGCTTCTTTAGCAAGAAAAAGCCAATTTTTGGTCAAATTGAGTTTAAGTTTCATCAAGATGCTCATTTCATCTCTAGAAGCTGAATTCTATCACTCTTGGTAAAATTTTGATCTTTGACTTAACAAATTACCAAATTGTCCCTAGTTGTTCTTATGGTCACTTTACCTTAGATTTTTAATCATATGAACTCCAAGGACTATTTGACTCATTGACTTGACTTAAACCTAGCTTGCAAGTGTAATCTTATCATGGATTATGTAAATAAAATAAATTAATTTACCTGATAAAATAAGGGTTATTGAGAAAAAGATGACAACTAGTTACTGGAAATCAAAAGCTTCTAGAAGAAGTTGAAAACATTGATTTTGAAATCTTTAGTTTTCACACTATCTATAAATATCAAATGACACAATTTGTAATTTTGTAGAAATTGGAAACAATGGTATGACTTGTAATTTCTGGTAACTTGTAGTGCATCATCTAAATGTTAGTTTTGATAGTTAAAGGAAATGAAGGAGCTATACTAATATATTAGAAGAATGACTTACATAAGTCTGATTTACATAATCAGCAAGGTTGTTGAAAACACGATCTAGATTGTTGGATCACACAATCCTACGATCTGGGTCCAAAAAACCTATCTGACTCGTAGTAGGATTGATGCTGTAGTAGGATCATGGTGAGATTGTGTTCGAAACTATAAGATCGTAGAAAAAAAAAAGATCCCACCGATCCTTGCAAGATGAGGCTGGAAAATCCATGTTGCCAAAAGATTGTCATCCTAGACGAGACCAGAAGATCCATGTTGTTGGAAAGAAAGTATGGCCTTTGCAAGCCGGCCAAAGTTTGATTTGTGAGAGAGAGTCGCAAGAGAGAGAGAGACCAAGGGGAAATAAGATAAGAGAGATGGAGATGAGAAAAAAATAGTGGTCAAGAGTCAAAGAGAGAAAGGAAGATGAGACGTGCAGAGAGGGGCAAGAGAGATAGGGAGACAAAGGAACTAAAGATGAGTGAAAGGGATATGGGAAAAGATTGCGGTCAAGAGTCAAAGATAGAGAAAGATAGAGGAAGTTGATATGGAGATAGAGTTGTGAAAGAGGGAGAGAGAAATAGGAAATAAAATGAGTGAGAGGGTCGGTCAAAGTACTCTCTTTTTTTAATTAGTATCTTATTTTTTCTATTTTTTTGAAATTTCAAGACATGACAAATATTGATATGGCCCATATGGGGAAAAAAAAAAAAGAGCCAATCAAGAGTTAACAAAAATAAGGAACAAAAATGAAGATTTTTACATTGTTATGGCACTCAAGTTTTACATAGGTATCCAATATAATTAATCTTTTATATGAACTATATTATTTAGTTAAAATATTTTATGTTCTAGTAGGATCTTACGATCCACGATTCGATTTTATAATCTTAATCTTGCACAGCAGAAAACGATCCAAGGCAGGATCCCAATCCTAGCAACCTTGATAATCAACACTCTTTCCAAATCTAATAACACTGAATATTTAAGCTAATTATATTAAAAAAAAGTACAAAATTGAATTTTCCTATATGAAAGAAAAGAAAGCACTTACTGTAAACTAGTTATAATCAGTACTCACTTTGAATCTCTATTATATTTTATCAGCACCATATTTGTTACTTTCTCTGTTTTGTATTAATTGACTCTTTTACATTTCTTTATTGAAGTTTGAATTGAACATATTCATATTAATATGTATTGAAAAAAGAATTCTTAAAAATAATATTTAAAAGCTATAATTTTTGAAGTTTCATTTTCATATAAAATATTCATATTTTTGTAATAAATTTTAAAAAAATGATATATTAATTATTATAAATAGTAAAAACGTCAGTTTTTGTAAAACAGATGGAGTATTTTCTTTCTTTCTCAAACAATTGAAGAACAATAAATTTCACTTCAGGGACAAAACTTGATCACATAATTAGCTCCGGTCACGCACGTAAATGTACTGCTCTCATCGTCAAAAGCGTAACTATACGACTGTGGACACTGAGCCTTGAAGAACTTGGAATAGTTCGTCGGCGGGCATGTCTCCGGCGTGCTATGAGCGCCGGTGCAACAGTACTGCTCCAGCTTCAATGCCAGGCACGTGCTCTTACACTCCACGATGGCTCCACCTGCTCCGATCAGTTGCAGCTCAGGCGGGCAAGCAGCGTTCAAGTTGGCAGCGCAGTTCGAGCCCTGGCACGCGCCGGAGGGTCCGATCCCGATTGGGAGGTTGAACCCGTCGACGAGGCTAGTGTCATAAAACTCCTGTGTGCCGGAGCCATTGAGTGTGATTTCCACAAGCGAAGCTCGTGGAATTGCGCCGCCACTGCACGTGACTTGGCCAGAACCACAGTCGCCGGTCTCGCAGACGAACTGGCCGGAGGAGGAGCTGGAGCAGCCGGTTCGGCCCCAGAAGCGACCAGACCAGGGGGAAGGGATGGTTAAGGTTTGGGAGGCCATATAGGCCAGCTCGAAGCCGGTCGTTGATGCCGGCCAACTGGAGCCGGTTAAGATTCCCGGCCACACGGGTGTATGGGCAGTTATTTACGAATTGGAAATCTGCAGATACAGCCCCTGCTTAGAAAATGAAATGATTTGATTAGTGAAACAAAATTTTGATAATTATAACTTTTTTTATCTTAAGTTAAATTTCAATAATTTTTTAAAAATCACTTCCAATAGAAAAACTATCTTTAAGAAATAGATAAATAAAATTATCATCATGCTTGGAACTAATGATATTTGGAATAGGTTGTGAATGATATGAAGAAAACATTAATCTAATGATTCAACAACAAAAAACTAATTTTCTTTTAATTTCAAGGTTTGATGCTAATCTTTAATGATGTTATTAATTAGACTGCAACTTAGCAATCACATCAGTGAAAATAGCATATTATTAGAAAACAGGGATCAATGAAAAGAAAAGGAAAGAAAAAGATAAATCACCAAAGAAGAAGATGGCAAACACTGTGGTTCCCAAAGCAAAATGAAGCTTCGTTGCTAGAACTAACAGCTAATTAAGAAATGTAGCTAGCGCAGGTATACTATGGTGTCTTAATTTGTTTTGGATGATTTAATTAGTTGAGGCAACAGGTGTATTTATTTATAGTTTTTTGAAGGCAATAATAACAAATAAACCATTAATGCTGATCCTTTACTTCAATTAATCACTAAACTTTTATTTGGTCCAAATAGATAAAATCAGTAAAAGGGACCAAATCAACCATTCAACCGTTAAAGTGAGTAGAACATACTGTTAAATGTGAGCATATTTCATCAAATTGAAAGTAAGTGAACAATACAAGCGCAAAAGAATTTGTATTCTTTTCTAGTCGGCTGGAAAAGTGGAAAATTGCATCTAGAGAGGCCGACCGATAAACCCTTCTGCCATTGTAGTATAGACTGAAGCTCAGGTAGCTAGAACAACTGCCATCCATGCAAGGACATTTTAATGGTAGTGGGCTAACTAGGTTAACTTTATAATGTCAATTGTTTATTCGGTTCAAAAATTTGTTCAATGGGCTAATTGAGCTACCTAGCAAACAATACTGGTTTATTTGAGATTTTTACCTTAAAAAATAACAAAATTGGAAGAAATATTATATGATTAACCACTTACTTGGTACCTATAAATGCAAAATTTCAATTTTGGAATTAACAAATCAATCACTTCACGCGAAGTAAATTTTGCTAATGAATTTTGCGCCAATAATTGGAACCCTCTAATTAGAAGTGAATGTATTTCCGTTTTTTGAACATCATCCATGGCAATTAAATTCTCACATTGTTTTACCAAATTTATGTTTTTTTTCTATAACTGCATGCGATTTCATAGTAAGGCAATTCTTGCATGCGCCCCCATCCAATTTTAAGAATTTGAACAGTTCAGTCCTCTAAGTTATTTTCTTTCAATTTTTTCTTTCATTTAAGAGTTAGCCAAATTTAATAATATTCTATTCTACTAGTAATTAAAAATTATTATTAAGATTTTACTATACCATCACCCAAGCTATGTATCCATCATAAGAACTATGGTTAAATGGAAAAGGGCAGTAAGTTGGAGTAAAACATTAATAGATAGCATATAAAAACCATAATATTGATCAATAGTTATTGAAACTTGGAATCTTTAAAAGTTTGTCTGAGTCTTTTTCAAAGAGATGAGAAGATAAAAAAATTATAGAGAGTAGAAAAGTAAAAAATTTGCAAGCCACGAAAATCAGAGATGTAGAAAAAATGTTAGGAAATTGGAATATTCCTAAAATTAATAAAATTGAAAGTTATAAAAAAGAAACTTTTGATTTGAGAATAATATATACCATTAAAATGATAGAAAAACTTGTTCCTATAATGAAAGAAGATCACAGATTTGAACTGTTGTCAAAATACATGACAAAAGATCACTTAGAAAATCATTACAATTATCTGCATGTTGGTCTGGTTCAGATTGCTTTAAAGCTTTTAACAAGAAATGGATTGAATACTTCTGTTATTATTTCCTTGAAAGATTGTAGGCATAACAAGTTCTTTGATTCTCTGCTGGCCATGGTAGAATCAAGTTCATGTGATGGACCAATTTATTTTAATTGTCTTCCAAATTTCACTAATTTTGGAATCTTTGTAGAAAAAGAAAAGGATTGAAGAAAGATCCTCCAAGAAGAGAGGTTTCTAAAACTGCCATTAAGGATTCTAGTGATTTAGCCATTTAATTTTTGCCAATTCAAAAACTGATAAATTTTTTTTGTCTTATTTTTTTAGGGAAATCAAATATTCCCTATCAATTTCTTGCTACACTACTAAAATATAAAAAATGGCTCTCTTAGAAAAATAATCATGAAGGCTCGTCATCTTCAACAGCATCACATGGCCAATATGGTGAATCCAATAAAATAGAACCCCCTCACCAAAAGTAAAAGCATTTCTAGCTAAGAGTGCTTTTAGTTTCACATGAACAAATCATTATTAGCATGAAATGCCAAAAGAAAAGTAACCTCCATCATTGTAGGCTTAGAAAATTTATCATTTTGGTTTAACCCAAAGGAATCTAAGAAGATAAATGGCCATGAACAAGTTGATGGGTTTCGGGAGCCAAACAGCGCAGTGGAATTTAACCGAAATCCTTCAGGATCCAAGTGAAACGGGGTAAACCGGGTGTTCGAAAATTTTCATACCTAATTTACGGTTGAGATCTTTCACTCAACTGTAGAGTCTAATCACATAACCTGAACAGTTGACGTGTTCAGGCTCTCTATGGTATCCACACGAGCTTCTCGGGATCACCACGCTTCCACCACGTCTCGGCAGATGCGTTTTTCTTGCGCTCGCAGTGCTAGCTTGCGTCCTCCAAGGAATTGCAAGAGAAGAGTGCGATTGTCCTTTTTGGAGGCTAGGGCAAGGAGACTTGCGAATTTCTCACTTAAAAGTTGTATTTATAGTGAGACTCAACTTCCGGGCCTAATGGGTTTCAAAGCCCTAATCCAATTAGGATTTAATTTCAGGCTTAACAATGGCTCAACTCTTCGGCCCATTATTAATACGAAATTAAAGTGAAACCATAACCCAAATAATTAGCCCATGCACTTTAACGATCCAAATAGCTCTATATGTGTGACCCAATAGGCTCTTGCCATGTTGGCAATGATCATAAATCACATTTATGATCATAAGCAATGAGCGGTGTCTAGCAACACATCATTGCTACCCAAGTGACAAGATTGTCGGTGAATCGACTAAACCTTTATGATCATCACCGATATATGCCAGTGTCCCTTTGTCCAAGATATCAAGACTAAGCACGAGACATGGAATGTGTCACTCTCGTATAGCCCAATCTTTGGTTTCTTGATTACCGAGTAGACTAACTTAAGCTGATGACATTGATATCGTATATCAACTCATCCGAGCATGGCCATGCATTTTCTAAGTCTCACTCTATCAAGGGGCCCGAAGATATCACTCCCGTTACATAGGAGGGACAAATCCCATCTTGATCATACAAATCCTTCCGCATGATATGTCACATACCCAATGACCTCTTTCAAGTTCACTTAGTTATGAGCAACAAAGGAAAGTATCAAAGTATGTGACTCACATGTAGGGAACCTTGATGATCTTAGGTCGAAGGACTACATATACCATGATCACTATGAGAATCACTTGTGACACTCATATAACGATCCATGTAGTGTTCTCATGGTGGGTCGGTGCAGTACACAAGTTCTCGAACTTGTACCCATATGTAGACTACATATCTCATATTAGTCTCCACATATGCTAGTCGTTATGTATTATTGCAACCCACTCCACAATAATACTAGACCAGGGATGTTTAAGGATATCATTATTCTAGGGTTACGATTATGTTTGTTAAGTTACGCAGAAACAAAACAACAAACATAATTGTTTGATTAATGCCTTAATAAAATATCATGACTCAATGAGCAAAAATACAATCATCTCATGATTGGCTTTTGAGCACAACACTAACACAAGTATGGCCCCAGATTTCCTCAATTTCTAATTAGTGGAAGAAAGCTTGCATTATCATCAATGTCTAGGGCTCCTTGCCTATAAAAGGAAGCTTCTTCATTAGGGCAAGGAATCCTTTTCTTTTTTAAGCATTTTCTAATCCATGTGTTGGATGTTTTCTCTCTTTCTTCTGTTTGAAATACCATTGTTCTATTTTGTTTTCAATTTGTATCATGGTGTGAACTTTGTAGTTGTAAGAGTGCAGTTGAAGCTTGGTGTACTACTTCAGCAATATCAAATTGTAATAATTCCTCTATTCATCATCTAAGTATGGTGTGTATAAACTAATATTCACCAGTTTTCTATAAGTTTTCATTTAAGAAAATAAGTTATATGTTTGTGTTTCCAGTTTATATTCATGCTTGACATATGTTTCCAATTGTTTATGTTTGTATTTGAATGACTTGGGCCATTCTGGTATGAAGTCATTTGCTATTTGGAAGAATTGCTCATTTGCCTGCCTAAAGAGAATTTTGTGTGCTTTATAAAATATTAAGTCCTTCTCTATATAAACAAAAAAAATAAAACTCATACCTTAGAATTAAAGCGGGCACATAGAAGTTAGACTCTTTTATGATTATGTCTTGTTTTTTATTAAGATTATAGATTGTTATTGTTGAATTTAGCTTGAGATATTAAATTTCTATGCTAACATGAGGGATGTAGCATAGTTGAATTATTTCTGTTAATTTATTTTGATTTGTGTTTTTGTCTATTTCTTTTGCAGCAATGAGTATTGTCTATGCTTGATCACCATATATAATTTATCTTAAGCATTTGAATAAAGGAAAGAAAAGTAAATTTTGATTCGTGCACTAGTGAAATAGAGTTATAATAATTAATGATTTGTGATGAAATTAATCAATTAATAGCTCCATTTTTCTAGGTTTTTGTCTTGAAGGATGAAAAAATTCATATGTGTTCTTGGTAGTGGATTAGTGTTCTTAGTAATGGATGTGCATCTCTAAGAGATATGGTGGATTATAGACATGGTTTTCATAATCTTAATGTGTTTAACTTGGTGATGTAGGAGCATTGTTGAGGTGCACATTGTTGAGGTAGGAGAACTAGTTGTCTAGCAAAGGAAAGCTTGAAATGCAAAAGAAGGGAGCCAAAAGTGGTCCTCGGAGTGTTCCTGGGAACAAGGGAACTTTCAACGCTCATGTCAAATAGTTATAGAGAATTGTGAAGAGGAGAGCACAAGAGAGCGGAGAGAGTTAGGTTACCTCAAGTGTAGAGAAGTCCTTTACATATATAGGACAGGGGTGATAGGGTTGGCCCGCCATATCTAATATGAGGTCGTTAAGTGTCCAACTAGATCTAGAATTTTGGAATTTATATCTTGGAATGTCCTCTTTCACCTTGCCCATTAACATCTACGGCCAAGCCCCTAACACACTGTGTGTAGTAGGGTTGCAGCAACTTTGTCGAGGGTCCCCAGAAAGTCCTTGACAAAGCCAAGCTAAAGTCTATTGAGGTAGATCTTCAGTTGGGCCAACAGTTAGACAGTGTTTTCGAGGTCTTTCCCCAACTATTTTCAGGTTTCCTTTGTGCCAGAGTTCCCTCCTTTCTAAGGTACCTTATTATCGGGCCTCCTCAATGATAGGAATCAAGTTGCCCACAAGGACTAGGGCCATACTTGAAGCCTAGGGCGAAGCATAGAGTAGAAGTACCATGCACGGCTAGAAACCTCAAATGGCATGTATGGTGTACCCAAAAAACCATATGAGACACTCTATTGCCAAGTCATCATACAGTCATTTTGTTATAAATCCTTTTAGACTTCCTAAGTGTATTTTGGGTATTTGATGACTTAGAACTTATTCCTACATTACTTTATGTAGAAGCCAAGTGAAGGACTCAGACAAGCCACCTAGGCATGATACCAGAGTCTTACTAGGACTCTTAGGGTCTGAGTACCTTAGTTTGACTGGGATTAGGGTTTTTTGTGTTTTTTGACCCCTAAAAACCTTATGTAAGGTCATCCAAGCTCGTATATTAGAAAAAATTCGTTTGATATTGATTTTTGCTAGTAAAGCAACTTTCTTGAGTTTTGTATAAACTTAGTTTGGCATTTAAGGAACTATGTCATCTTTGCTTGTCAATGCTTCTAATTCATTTGAATAGTATGTTTATAGGACGTGCAGCTAATCTTAGGTGTGTTTCCTGTATGGAGCTCACACTACTCGAGTTCTTGGAACTTAGTCTAATATTGTGAAGCTTAAAGGGTGCTAGCCCTTTGACCATCACATGCCCTCTACATGCCTAATGTCTAGAAAGACTTCAGGCTATTGCCATGTGGTGACTGGATGCTTCCAAAGTCATTCTATCAGGGAGAGTGAATGACGTGTTCACAATTCATAAACTTTTCCTACTACACTAGTTTAATTCTTAAATTATATGTGTCAAATCTCTCTATACTCATAAATATTTGAATTCATAGCCAAGCGCAACTATCATTCAAGTATAGCAGTGGAAAGTATCAAGATCATTTTTCCCATGTAATGGAGCTGTCTACCATAGTCATATCTCTATTATCCAACTGACAATTAATAGGATTATTTCGCTTCAACTTTGATTTAAACTAAACTAACTAATGCAGTTTAAACAAATAAGCAAACAACTAACTACTGGCAGTGGAAAACAATCAAACAATCAACAATCAAGATATGTCATGCTTAGACATGAATCCCCAAAAAATCCACTACATTAATCTTACTTTGGTTTAACAGACATATAGTTAACTTGGACCATAGATTACTATCTAAAATAGATTAGTTCCCTATTACTCCATGTTACTAACCCCTATTCCTAAGTTACTGATATGGTGTCTAGTCTTACCGCGCTTTGTAAGAATGCATTACTAGTTTTGTGACCCAACTAGTAGGTTTCACCCTAGTCTGAAGGAATTATGTGGGTCTATTACCCCCAATTCAACAATATCCCTTCTACCTAACGATGATCCATAATAAACATAACAGATACTACTTGTATATTTTCATCATACAATATTGAATTAATAGTCAGCTACTATTAATCAACGCATTAAAGAACATTAGATAGATAACAAGAAAACCACAATTATATTAAACCAAAAGCAACCATAACAACAATATAATTCTAGGGTGCATCTACTCTAAGTATAAGCAGAGAAATTAGCTCATCATGCTGAAAAAGAAACACAAGAAAAAAAAGGAAAACTAAGAATTGAAGACTCCATCTATGAAATTCTCCTCATCCAAGAAATCCTTGCTCTAGCACAAACTAATTGGTGTTCATCATCTAAACTAGCTCTAGCAGGCTTCTACTATAAAAACTAAACTCTTTTTTTGTGTATTATCTCGCCTCCTTTCCTTCTCTTCCCCCTTTTTCTACCAAAATAACTTGATAAAACCCTAATAGTAATCAAACAAGGTTTGGCACCAAGGCCGCATTCGAGGTCATGTTCCTTCTCTAGAATGTAAAAATTATGAACATTTAATGACACTGTCAGGATCATAGGCGTCGCAATGAACACACACATGTTTAAGCTGAACACAAGCGTGTTTGGTACTAACATGGTCATGTTTAAAGTCGTGTTTATTCCAATTTTCTGCCAAGACTTGCAATTCAACTCCAAAACTTGTACACAATCCTTCACATCCACAAAAAAACTAAAGAAATTCCTAAAAATGAAATATAAATTAATTAAGCACTAATTCTTACCAAAAACAAATTAAAAGACAAGTAATTATCAAGGAAAAGGACATAGAAAACATGTATAAATTTGAGCATATCAGATTCTTTTTCTCACATTTGAACTTTTTCTTGCCCTCAAACAAACCATAACAAGAAAATCTAAAAAAGAAAATAATAGAAGTTCATACTCTTGAGAAAAGAAAGATTGAGGGGATGTGTTACCCACTCTGGGGTAGTCCAGTTATGGTGCCAAAACTATGCACTTAAACTCCCAGGATTGGTGTGTCCTGTAGGTCATCAGAACAACACCCCTAATGTGCATACCCAAGTGACCCTCTTGAGTACTACCCAAATACATGCATATTGGTCTAACCATAACACACATATTTATATTTATGCACACTATAGCAGCTAAGAAGTAAAACACAAGCACAAGTCATAGTTTGGCTTCCACACATTAGGCAATCTTGTTAAGTTCTAGTGACCTGCCACTGCACCTGTAACTTCCACTAATAAACTGTATCATTATAGCCATTTACCCCCATGTTTTCTTTGCTCCATTATCAAGTAAAGAGTTAGAGGAAACCAAGAAATTTTTTTTACATCAATAGCCCATCTATGGACCAAGTTATGAATTTTTGAAGTTGGTTACAATATTCTGACCAAATGAACAATAACTTAACCAATTTTGCAACATCATATCTTTGGCTACAGGCTTCCAAATTCAGAAATTCCAAATATTAGTTCAACCTCTAGGCGTGGCCAAATTTTTATAACAAGATTCCTTCTACACAGGGAGATATAGAATTTTAAGTGCAGAGTTGAAATTCTAGTCACTTTATGACCATTTTGCTCATACAAAATTTCATAAGTGTGCGAACAGTTAACCTTAATCCTTAATCCTCACTTAGGTCACTATAAGTATGTCTTAAGCAAAGACTTTTTGGCTAATCTTTAGCCTACCTTTTTTACTTCTTTAGCCACCTTTTTGAACTTAGAACCTGGAAATAAAAGGTTGGGATAATGGTAGAAATGGCCACCTTTGACTCTTGTCAAAAATCATCCCATCCTTAAGTTATTTTTTAGAACAATTGTACACTTAGTTGTCCTAGGTTCTTGAATAATAGCTTTTGTTTCCTTTATGCAATTCAGCCTCTAAAATTTGTTTCCATACCATTCATATCCTTCCCATAACTCTCCAAAGCTGTTTTGTGAAAGTTTTGCAATTGAGTACCAAACTTTCCAAAACCTTACAAAAAAGTCCATAAGTTGCTTGACAAACAAGCAATCCTTAAGGCTTTTCTTGGGGGCCAAGTTACCAACTTGAAACACTTTTAAGGAGGTGTTGATTATGCCTTTTACCCCTCACACTTCAATCACTATGATGAGAATTACACAATAAAACGGTTTTTAGCCGTTATGACACACTTGTAATTCTCCCATTTTTGTGTGGTGGTAACAATCCTCCCCCCCTTAAAAACTTTGGTCCTCCAAAATAACCTTTAGCTTCAAGTATTCTTCAGGATACCTTTCCATAAGGCCTTTTTCAGTTTCACAAGTTGCTTCTCCTTCAGAGTGGTGTGACCACTGAACTTTATCCATATGAATAAGTTTGTTTCTTAACCTTCTAGTATCCTTGGCTAAGATAGCTATAGGTTTCTCTTCATATGTCAAGTTAGGTTCCAACTGTATGTCTTCCACTACAATAGCATGCTTTGTGTCTAGTAGACTCTTCTTAAGAATACTGATGTGAAAAACATTATGAACACTTGACATGCTTGGCGGTAGAGCTAACCTGTATGCTACCTTGCTAACTTTGTCCAAGATCTCATAGAACCTATGTATCTTAGAGCTAACTTGGTTCTTTAGGCACATAGATTCGGTCCTTGAAGTACAATAATCCTTGCTTACAGGTAAAAGATTGATACAAGGAACCTTTTTCCTCTCCGAAAATCTTTTCACATTTCTCAATCCATTCAAACCTTTGACCCTTCTTGGTCAGATGAGTAAAAACTGAGGCAATCATGGAAAAGCCTGATACACATTTCCTATACTATCTAGCTAATCCTAGGAAACTTATGATTTCTTTCATAGTCTTTGGTCTTTCCCACTCTTGCATTGCCTTGACCTTTTTAGGGTCTGCCTTAAGGCCTTGTGCATCTATGATGTGTCCTAAGAAAGACACTTCCCTTATCCAGAATTCACACTTGGATAACTTGGCATAAACCAGATGTTCCATTAGAGTCTTTAGGACAATCTTCAGATGATGTTCATGTTCATTTTCATCCTTGGAATACACTAGGATGTCATCAATGAACACAACCACAAATTTTTCCAGATGTGGTCAAAACATCTTGTTCATCAGGTCCATGAAAGTAGCTAGGGCATTAGTCAAACCAAATGGCATGATTGTGTACTCATAATTCCCATATTTGGTCCTAAATGCAGTCTTAGGAATGTCCTCTTCCTTTACTCTCAACTGGAAGTATCCAAATCTCAAATCTATCTTGCAGAAGATCTTAGCTCCCTTGAGTTGATCGAACAGATCCTCAATCCTGGGGATTGGATACTTGTTCTTGATAGTCACTACATTAAGCTTTCTGTAGTCAATGCATAGTCTCAACGATCCATCCTTCTTCTTCACAAAGAGAACATGAGCTCCCCATAGTGAAACACTTGGCCTTATGAACCCTTTTCAAGAAGTTCATCAAGTTGTTTCTTGAGCTCATTCATCTCTGTGATTGACATTCTGTGAGGAGGTATGGATATTGGACTAGCTCTTAGTTGGAACTTGATTTCAAATTCAATCTCCCTTTGTGGAGGAATACCTGGCAGTTCTTTAGGAAAGACATGTAGAAAGTCTCTCACTATAAGTATTCTGTCCACTTCCTCTTCACAATGCAATTCATTCAATGCATAAAAGTAATCATGCTCAGAAATCGCAGGTCTCTCATCTAGTACCTTTAGCTCCATGCCATGCATTTCATACACTAATTCCTTAGAATTCACTAATGCAAGCACTTCACCATCAGGCAATGTGATTTCCATCTTAGCACAATCAATTTTTATGTTATGCATAGCAAAACAATTTATATCTAGCACTAAATCATACTTAGGAATATCCAACACTAGCAGATTAGTCATAACCTTAGTCTTTCCTACTACTAGCTCAAAATCCTTAGCTAGGTCATTAGTGAAAAGACATTGACTACCTGCTGTTTTTCATTAAGGATATCCTAGGAATGATTTCAGTAGGCAATTTCATGGCATTAACAAATTTCCTAGACACTATAGACACAGATGCACCAGTATCAAACAGAACACTAACAGGCATACCATAAGGTAAATGTTACCTCTTAGTGCTCTTCCCTACTATGATGTTTTTGGCCTCTCCACTTGGAATACTCTTCCAGCTCTCTGCACTCAAGGCCAAAGCACTGGAGGGACTGGCCTCTGCTGTCCCTCCCTAGGTGCTCCTCCTCTAGGTCTTGCCCTAATAGGCCTTACTGGACCTTGGTCTTCGAGCCTCCTTTGAGCTTGTGGCCCATCTTTGATCCAATGATCCATGGATCCACATCTTAGACACGCTTGGGTGTCAAAATAGCAAGGTTCCTTTCCATGAAACTTCTTGCATTTAGGGCACCTTAGGCTAGGGAACTTCCCCTTAACCTTGCCCTTACCACCAAGATGAGAATTCTTGGCAATTCCTTTGCCATGTGGTGTCGTCTTCTGCTTACCTCCTGCTTCACTACTTTCCCCTGGTCCACTTGGAAAGTACTTAGTCTCATACTCCTCTTGCTCTACTAATAGAGCTTTCTGCCCTGCTTCATAGTATGTAACTACTCCAAAAGGTCTAAAAGCCTTTCTAATGTCTAACTTTAGGCCTCTGACAAATCTTTTGGCCTTCAATTCCTCCAATCCATGATGCTGAGGAGCATACCTTACCAACTAATTGAATTTGTGCTCATATTCTAGGACACTGAGGTTGTCCTGCCTTAGAGCATCAAATTTAGCTTGCTTTATATCCTTGCTAGCATCGCTGATGTATTGCTCCTGGAATAGCTATGTGAACTCTAGCCAGCTCATCTCAATATCTCTTCTTGGCCTTCTCCCATTCTGGAAAGCATACCTATCTCTGGTGTTTCTCCACCACATTTCTGCACTGCTTACCAAATTGTAGGTAGCCAGTGACACTCTCTTGGTGGAGCTGAGTGGCATCCTCTCAAACATTTTTTCAATGAAGATTAACCACTCCTCAGCTCTCTCTGGCCCAGCTCTTCCATCAAACTGTAGAGGTCTTAGGCCTTGGAACTTCTCCAACAGTCTAACTTCATCTATGCCTTCTAGATCCTCTGATATGTGTCTCCTAGATCTGTGAGAGCCCTCTATATGGTGATGCTCTCTATGACTTCTCTGGCTTCTCCTGGATCTTCTCTCATGGACTTCCTCAATCTCATTCCTAGTGGAGGAATGGTCATAGACTGAGGGATTGGTCCTAGACAGCTGACCAATCTTAGATCCTACTCTTCTGCCTCTTGGATTTCTCCTATCCTCATCTTCCACCTCAATGGTCTCATCATTTGTGTCTTTTAAGCTTCAAGAAGGAACATATTTAGATGTGTTCCTAGTATCCTCTTCTAGTTGCTGCTGTGCATCCTGAACTAGTTTTATTGGAGCTATTTGGACTCCTTGCTATTGTGCTTCTATAAGCCTTACTAAGTTCTCATTGATTATAGCTAATTTCCTCTGAAGCACTAACCAAACTTGAGGCATTTTAGGGTTCGGTACCCCCTTTTACCCTTGATTCCATCTATTCGGTCCATTTTTTTGTTGCCAAGAATTAGTATGAGGCCTTCGGGGGGTTCCTGTTGGGTTTCGGGAGCCAAACAGCACAGCGTAATTTAACTGAAACCCTCCAAGATCCAAGTGAAACGGGGTAAACCGGGTGATCGAAAATTTTCATACCTAATTTTCGGTTGAGATCTCTCACTCAACTGTAGAGTCGAATCACATAACCTGAACAGTTGACGTGTTCAAGTTCTCTATGGTATCCACACGAGCCTCTCGGGATTACCACGCTTCCACCACGTCCCGGCAGATGCGTTTCTCTTGCGCTCGCAGTGCTAGCTTGCGTCCTCCAAGGAATTGCAAGAGAAGAATGCGACTGTCCTTTTGGGAGGCTAGGGCAAGGAGACTTGCGAATTTCTCACTTAAAAGTTGTATTTATAGTGAGACTCAACTTCCAGGCCTAATGGGTTTCAAAGCCCTAATCCAATTAGGATTTAATTTCGGGCTTAATAATGGCTCAACTCTTGGGCCCATTATTAATATGAAATTAAAGTGAAACCATAACCCAAATAATTAGCCCATGCACTCTAATGATCCAAATTGCTCTATGTGTGCGACCCAATAGGCTCTTATCACGTTGGCAATGATCATAAATCACATTTATGATCATAAGCAATGAGCGGTGTCTAGCAACACATCATTGCTACCCAAGTGACAAGATTGTCGATGATTCGACTATACCTTTATGATCATCACCGATATATGCCATTGTCCCTTTGTCCAAGATATCAAGACTAAGCACGAGACATGGAATGTGTCACTCTCGTATAGCCCAATCTTTGGTTTCTTGATTACCGAGTAGACCAACTTAAACTGATGACATTGATATCATATATCAACTCATCCGAGCATGGCCATGCATTTTCTAAGTCTCACTCTATCAAGGGGCCCGAAGATATCACTCCCGTTACATAGGAGGGACAAATCCCATCTTGATCATACAAATCCCTCCGCATGATATGTGACATACCCAATGACCTCCTTCAAGTTCACTCAGTTACGAGCAACAAAGGAAAGTATCAAAGTATGTGACTCACATGTAGGGAACCTTGATGATCTTAGGTCGAAGGACTACATATACCATGATCACTATGAGAATCACTTATGACACTCATATAACGATCCATGTAGTGTTCTCATGGTGGGTCGGTCCAGTACACAAGTTCTCCAACTTGTACCCATATGTAGACTACATATCTCATATTAGTCTCCACATATGCTAGTCGTTATGTATTATTGCAACCCGCTCCACAATAATACTAGACCAGGGACGTTTAAGAATATCATTATTCTAGGGTTACAATTATGTTTGTTAAGTTACGCAGAAACAAAACAACAAACATAATTGCTGGATTAATGCCTTAATAAAATATCATGACTCAATGTGCAAAAAATACAATCATCTCATGATTGGCTTTTGGGCACAACACTAACAATCTCCCACTTGCACTAAAAGCCAATCATCCATGTATCTAATACCGATGGACCTAGAATGGCTATCATGCTTTTGCTGCGTAAGGGGCTTTGTCAGTGGATCAGCAATGTTGCTATCTGTCGAAGTCCTGCATATCCTTACATCACCCCTCTCGATGATCTCCCTGATGAGATGATAGCGTCGGAGTATGTGTTTGGATCGCTGGTGAGATCGAGGTTCCTTAGCCTGTGCGATTGCTCCATTGTTGTCACAATAGAGCTCTATCGGGTCGGCAATGCTTGGAACCACTCCAAGTTCAGTGATGAACTTCTTGATCCAAACTGCCTCCTTCGCAGCATCAGAGGCGGCAATGTACTCAGATTCTGTTGTAGAGTCAGCTACTGTCTCTTGCTTTGAACTCTTCCAGCTCACAGCACCACCACCAATACAAAACACATAACCAGATTGCGATCTAAAATCATCCTTATCGGATTGGAAGCTTGCATCGGTGTAACCCCTTACAACGAGCTCATCTTCACCTCCAAAGACCAAGAATGCATCCTTAGTCCTTCGTAAGTACTTAAGGATGTTCTTAACAGCTGTCCAGTGACTCTCACCGGGGTTCGATTGGTACCTACTCGTCATGCTCAAAGCATATGAGACATCGGGACGAGTACATATCATGGCATACATGATAGATCCAATTGCTGAGGCATATGGAATCTTACTCATGCGCTCTCTCTCCTCGGGTGTACTCGGACACTGAGATCTAGAAAGAGTGATACCATGTGACATGGGCAAGAATCCTTTCTTGGAATCTTGCATGCTAAACCTCTTTAGCACCTTGTCAATATATGTACTTTGACTTAGGCCAAGAAGCTTTCTAGATCTATCTCTATAGATCCTGATGCCTAACACATAGGCTGCTTCACCCAAGTCCTTCATAGAGAAACATTTCCCTAGCCAAGTCTTCACAGACTGTAGCTCAGGAATGTCATTCCCGATGAGTAGTATGTCATCTACATACAACACCAAGAAGACAATAGCGCTCCCACTAACCTTCTTGTAGACACAAGGTTCATCTTCATTTTTGATAAAACCAAACTCTTTGATTGCATCATCAAAACGAAGATTCCAACTTCGAGAAGCTTGCTTCAGTCCATAAATGGACCTTTGCAACTTGCACACTTTATTGGCATTCTCAGGAGTGACAAAACCCTCAGGTTGTGTCATGTACACATCCTCAAGTAGCTTTCCATTTAGGAATGCAGTTTTGACATCCATTTGCCATATCTCATAATCATAGTGTGCAGCAATAGCAAACAAAATTTGGATGAATTTAAGCATAGCAACTGGTGAAAAAGTTTCATCATAGTCAATACCATGAATTTGCTTGAAACCTTTTGCAACCAATCGTCCCTTAAAGGTAATCACATTACCATCCATGTCAGTTTTCTTCTTGAAAACCCATTTGCACCCTATGGGTTTTACCCCTTCAGGTGGGTCAACCAAAGTCCATACTTGGTTTTCATACATGGATTCCATCTCGGATTTCATGGCCACTAGCCACTTCTCAGAGTCAGGCCCCGACATAGCTTGTTGGTAGGTTGTGGGCTCATCCTGATCCATGAGCATCACATCACCAGTGTGAGTCATGAGAAATCCATATCTCTCAGGCTCACGCCGAATCCTACCAGACCTACGTGGGCTCTGTGCTACAGGAACAGACTCTTGAACCACAACATCTTGTGGTGTCTGTTCAGGTTCCATTTCAGGTTCGATGTCTCCTTGTTGTTCTTGAATTTCTTCAAGTTCTACTTTCCTCCCACTAGTTCCTTTAGAGATAAACTCTTTCTCTAAAAAGACACCAGTTCGAGCAACAAACACTTTTTGCTCAGAAGGATTGTAGAAATAGTAACCCTTTGTTTCTTTGGGATACCCAACAAAAAGGCATTTTTGAGATTTGGGCCCTAGTTTGTCAGAGGATTGACGTTTCACATAAGCATCACAGCCCCAAATCTTCATAAAAGACAAATTGGGACGCCTCCCACTCCATATCTCATATGGTGTCTTTTGAACCGATTTAGATGGAACTCGGTTTAGTGTAAAAGCGGCTGTCTCTAGAACATGTCCCCAAAAGGAGTTTGGAAGGTCAGCTTGACTCATCATAGAGCGAACCATGTCTAACAGAGTTCGATTTCTCCTTTCAGATACACCATTCCATTGAGGTGTACCTGGTGGAGTGAGTTGTGATACTATACCACACTCCTTCAGATAGTCAAGGAATTCTCGATCCAAGTACTCTCCACCTCGATCTGATTGAAGCACTTTAATACTTTTCCCGAGTTGATTCTCTACTTCATTCTTGAATTCTTTGAACTTTTCAAAGGATTCTGACTTGTGTCTCATGAGATACACATAGCCATATCTGCTGAAGTCATCAGTGAAAGTAATGAAGTATTGGAAACCTCCTCTAGCTTGTGTAGACATAGGGCCACATACATCACTATGTATGAGTCCTAGTAAGTCATTAGCCCTTTCACTTTGCCCTGTGAATGGGGCTTTGGTCATCTTGCCCAACAAACATGACTCACATGTCTCATATGATTCAAAATCAAATGAGTCCAAGAGTCCATCCTTATGGAGCTTGGATATGCGGGTCTCATTTATATGGCCCAAGCGACAGTGCCAGAGATAGGTCGGGTTTGAATCATTTAATCTGACCTTCTTGGTATTCACATTATAGATTGGATCTTCGAGGTCTAGAACATACAACCCATTGCTAAGTTGAGCACTACCATAAAAGATTTCATTCAAATAAATAGAACAACATTTGTCCTTTATTATAAATGAAAAACCTTTCTTGTCCAAACAAGAAACAGAAATCAAATTTCTACTAATAGTAGGCACAAAGTAGCAGTTGTCTAATTCTAAAACTAATCCACTAGGTAAAGTGAGAACATAAGTCCCTACGGCTAAGGCAGCAACCCTTGCTCCATTTCCAACACGTAGGTCCACTTCACCTCGGGCCCAATCTTCTACTTCTACTTAGATCCTGCACATTTGCACAAATGTGAGATCCACATCCAGTATCCAATACCCAAGATGAGGAAGTAGAAAAGTTAGCCTCTATAACAAAAATACCTGAAGTGGAAGTCTTACTTCCCTTTTCCTTAGCAAGTTCTTCAAGATAGAGCTTGCAGTTGCGCTTCCAGTGTCCAGGTTGCTTACAATGGAAGCACTCCCCTTCCTTTGCCACACCACCCTTTGGTTTCAGTGCAGCTGAAGAAGAATTAGCATTGGACTTTCCATTAGCTTTATCCTTCTTCTTGTTGGCTTTTCCCTTTCCCTTGCCCTTTTGAACCATCAAAATGGGCTTAGCCTTCTTAAGGTTTTGCTCAGCAGTTCTCAACATGTTGAGCAATTCAGGGAGGGACTTGTCAAGGTCGTTCATGTTATAGTTCATGACGAACTGACTGTAGCTTTCAGGCAACGATTGCAAGACTACATCAATAGCCAACTCTTTCTGAAGAGCAAATCCCAAATTCTCAAGATTCTCAATGTACCCAATCATCTTGAGCACATGAGGACCCACGGGACTTCCCTCAGACATCTTGCACTGAAACAATGCCTTAGAGGTCTCAAACCTCTCATGCCTAGCTTGCTCTTGGAAAAGCATTTTGAGATGTTCGATCATATCGAACGCCCCCATGTTCTCATGTTGCTTCTGAAGCTCAGATTCCATGGTAATAAGCATGAGGCATGCAACATCCAAAGCATCATCAGAATGCCTCTTGTGAGCATCCCTTTCAGCTCTTGGAGCAGTGGCAGCAGGCTCATTCGGAATGGGCTGCTCTAGGACATAAGCCTTTCTCTCTTGTTTGAGGACTATCCTCAAGTTTCGGTACCATTTGAGAAAGTTGGTCCCATTCAGTTTTTCCTTCTCAAGGATCGATCGCAACGAAAGTGTCGATGTGTTTTGTGCCATGGTTATCTACAACAGTAAATATGCAGTGTAAGAGTCATGTATTTTAATTCATTTAATAAGGACTTTTATTAAACGATACTCCCACTATTTTCCTCAAAATAATAACCCTCGATATTATTTCGGAACACCTCGGCGCTAAGGTATTCTAGTGGGCCAAGATCCATATTTGACCACAACCTGAGTCAGCTTTGGCTTTTCTCTCAAGTTACAGCTATTTAGGTAGGCAACTCCTTGCCAATTGCATCTTATGCAACTCTTGGATAGTTGGGTGAACAACACTTGTCCAAGCTCATCTCATGAACTTAAGCCCAACTCTATGCCTCTAAGTCCCTAATCCTATTAGGATGACTTAGTTAAGTCAGACCCAAAGTTAGCAGTTTGGATATCACTATTATCCCATCGCGCCTTACCAAGATGAACATAGGTGCTTTGCTTTGGCAAACCCACCTAATGTTGATCAAAGTCTTGACGAGTGCCAACATTTGGAAGGCATCACATTTAATGACTTAATATTTGTTTGAGGGATTTTTCTTTTGATCTCACCAATTTGTTATCTCCGGTTGTCTTATACATGCATCACATACAAATATAAAACATGCATCTCATGCTTACAAGAAATAAACATGACATGGTTATAGCCCAAACTATGCGATATTCTCAAGCCAATGAGAATATCATAAAAGCCTAAGAAAAGAAAAGAGTCTTCACAAGCTCCTTCTCTTCCTTTCTTGGTTGCCCTTTTGTTGTCACCTCCTTGGACATACCACCTTGGATGATCCTTGGACATACCACCTTGGATGATCCCATAATGCACCATTACATCAATAATAGAAACCTCGAGTTACATTCGAGGGGAGTAAGGTGAGAAGAGAATGTACAATGAGAGTGATAAGAAAAGGCACGACTCGCAGGTCGTATTTACAAGTACAACCAATCAAGGGCTATAACCATGCACCATGCTTCAAACACCAATCAGCATATCATGTCAAATCTCATTCAACAAAGATGCATGCCAATTTTCGCGCGTTGATTAACCAGTTTTTATTTATGTGGCGCTTCGCATACGGCGGTCCCGCTGGCCGGTCAGCGGGCGGTGGTTCCGCTGATCGGTCAGCAGACGAGGTCAACGGGAGCTGTCCTTGCAGGGGGTGTGGGGGGCAGCGCCTCCCGGCGCAAAAAATTCTCTTACAATTGCTTAGCCCGAACTCTTCTATTTCGCGCAAGTAGGCACCCGAGACTCCTCCATTTGAGCCACCAAAAATACCTTACTTTCGGTGCCCGAACAGGTCGAATCCGAACAAAGCTAGGGTTTTTGCAACTATTGCAAGAATCCTAATCCATATCGGTATCTCATACTATTCAATTTCGGGTTAATCTCATTAACCAATTAGTGTCATTTCTTCATATATGTCATATGTTCATTACGAGTTTCGGTTTCATGCATCATGAATCAATCTAATTAATCATGGCCGAAAAGCAACCGAACACATAACATCATGCGATTCAACACTCAATCCCGATTTAGGGTTTCACCAGTAGCTCTGATACCACTGTTGGGTTTCGGGAGCCAAACAGCGCAGCGGAATTTAACCGAAACCCTCCAGGATCCAAGTGAAACGGGGTAAACCGGGTGTTCAAAAATTTTCATACCTAATTTTCGGTTGAGATCTCTCACTCAACTGTAGAGTTGAATCACAAAACCTGAACAGTTGACGTGTTCAAGCTCTCTATGGTATCCACACGAGCCTCTCGGGATCACCACGCTTCCACCACGTCCCGGCAGATGCGTTTCTCTTGCGCTCGCAGTGCTAGCTTGCGTCCTCCAAGGAATTGCAAGAGAAGAGTGCGGCTGTCCTTTTGGGAGGCTAGGGCAAGGAGACCTGCGAATTTCTCACTTAAAAGTTGTATTTATAGTGAGACTCAACTTCCAGGCCTAATGGGTTTCAAAGCCCTAATCCAATTAGGCTTTAATTTCGGGCTTAATAATGGCTCAACTCTTGGGCCCATTATTAATACGAAATTAAAGTGAAACCATAACCCAAATAATTAGCCCATGCACTCTAATGATCCAAATAGCTCTATGTGTGTGACCCAATAGGCTCTTACCACGTTGGCAATGATCATAAATCACATTTATGATCATAAGCAATGAGCGGTGTCTAGCAACACATCATTGCTACCCAAGTGACAAGATTGTCGATGATTCGACTAAACCTTTATGATCATCACCGATATATGCCATTGTCCCTTTGTCCAAGATATCAAGACTAAGCACGAGACATGGAATGTGTCACTCTCGTATAGCCCAATCTTTGGTTTCTTGATTACCGAGTAGACCAACTTAAACTGATGACATTGATATCGTATATCAACTCATCCAAGCATGGCCATGCATTTTCTAAGTCTCACTCTATCAAGGGGCCCGAAGATATCACTCCCGTTACATAGGAGGGACAAATCCCATCTTGATCATACAAATCCCTCCGCATGATATGTGACATACCCAATGACCTCCTTCAAGTTCACTCAGTTACGAGCAACAAAGGAAAGTATCAAAGTATGTGACTCACATGTAGGGAACCTTGATGATCTTAGGTCGAAGGACTACATATACCCTGATCACTATGGGAATCACTTATGACACTCATATAACGATCCATGTAGTGTTCTCATGGTGGGTCGGTCCAGTACACAAGTTCTCCAACTTGTACCCATATGTAGACTACATATCTCATATTAGTCTCCACATATGCTAGTCATTATGTATTATTGCAACCCGCTCCACAATAATACTAGACCAGGGACTTTTAAGAATATCATTATTTTAGGGTTACAATTATGTTTGTTAAGTTACGCAGGAACAAAACAACAAACATAATTGCTGGATTAATACCTTAATAAAATATCATGACTCAATGTGCAAAAATACAATCATCTCATGATTGGCTTTTGGGCACAACACTAACAGTTCCCCTATCCTTGTGGCAACCATGTTTACTTCCCAAATTGATGATTCATCATAGAGCACATATAAAGATCATAGGTATTTCAATGGTACTTCACACTAGCACCTGACCAAATTGAGTTCGTGTATGTAGATGCATGCAATGCAACTATATGCTATGTACATGTACAAACCATGCTTTGACCATGCTATGATACCAACTTCTGTTACCCACTCCATGGTAGTCCAGTTATGGTGCCAAAACTGTGCATTTAAACTCCCAGGATTCGTGTGTCCTGTAAGTCATCAGAACAACACCCCTAGTGTGCGTACCCAAGTTACCCTCTTGAGCACTATGCAAATACATCCATATTGGTCTAACCATAACACACATATTTACATTTATGCACACTATGGAAGCTAAGAAGTAAAACACACACACAAGTCATAGTTTTGGCTTCCACACATTAGGCAATCTTGTGAAGTTCTAGTGACCTGCCACTGCACCTGTAACTTCCACTAATAAACTGTATCATTCTAGCCATTTACCCCCTATTTTCTTTGCTCCATTATCAAGTAAAGACTTAGAGGAAACCAAATAATTTTTTTTTACAGAAATAGCCCATCTATGGACCAAGTTATGAATTTTTGAAGTTGGTTACAAAATTCTGACCAAATGAACAGTAACATAGCCAACTTTGAAACACTATATCTTTGGGTACAGGCCTCAAAATTTAGAAATACCAAATCTCAGTTCAACCTCTAGATGTTATCTAGGCGTGGTAAAAATTTTATACCAAGATTCCTTCCACACAGGGAGATATAGAACTTTAAGTGTAGAGTCAAAATTCTGGTCACTTTATGACCATTTTGCCCATACAAAATTTCATAATTGTGCAAACACTTCATTCACAAAGGGAAAGCCCTCCAAGGCTACCCCATATATTTCCATTACACATAGAAAATACATTCCCTTGCATTTAACAACTTTATGTAGCCAAAACAGAATTTACAAGTAAGCAGCCCATCATTCACACTTAGGCAGCTTTTCACCACATCACTTACATAGCCAAAACATTAGTCAAATGTTCACATACTTGTCTCATTTTGAAAACAATACATGTACATGCATACATGCACTACAATATGGTCTTAATTCAGCTAAATACACACCTTAAGTTATAGAAGTGCCTGAGACACAATGGACTCCAGAATAGGATGCTGGACAGCTGCTGCACAACACAATAAGTAAAAATACCAAATGTGCTCCTAAAATCACCAAACTTTCCAGATCATAACTAGACACATGGACGTTCATGTACCTGAAATTTCATAGATAAATTTAAATGAAAACTATTAATTTGAATGTTCTCTTTCAGGTGCTCCTGAAAAGGACAGAAAGGGGGTAAGTTTCTTGAATGAAACTTAGTAAGGGCTTATCAATAAAATCTTCAATCTTCAGCCATATACCTGAAATCCAAAGACACTAAAATAAAAAAATATAGTACAAACACACAAATATACACATCCAAATGTACAAACAAACATAGCATAAAACATATGAAATGCTGGCAGCAATAACACATTAAGGTTAGTCCATAATCATTCAATTAAAACAAGAATATATCACTTTGGAAACACTATGGCAGCCCTCCTCAAGATTTTGCTTGGACTTAGGAGTCTTTTAGGTCTTAGTTAGTACTAACTTGGGCTCTAGAAACCCTTATTTCTTGATGCCATCTTTAGCATGGTAACACTAAGGCCGAAACCTTGCCATGCTTTTTTCCCCTTACCCCATACTTGGTTCTTCAAGCTTTTTGCTCTCTTTCAAGCATGATCTTAGCTTCATGGATGTTTGGAAATAAAGTAAAAAATTCAAGAAACTTTAGACAACCCTTAATTGCACTGCCATAACAGAGCACCAAAGTTGTAGGGCCGAAACCCTTGGTGCGATTTCCCCCTTAACCTAAACTTGGTTCATCAAGCTCTTGGCTCTCTTCCATGCTTACGGTCTTAGCTTCATGTATGTTTGGGCATCAGTATTGAAAAATAAACAGCCATAAAACCCAGATAAAACCTTACCTTTTGCTGGAAATCTAATAAACCTTTTGTAAACACGAAAACTAAGGGTTTTTCTTGTTCTTGGTGCATCCAGTTGCTTTCCTTTGTGATTTCTTGAGAGCTTGAGCTATGGTACCTATGGAAGCTTATGGAGGAGATAAGAAATAGGTTGTGCCTGGTGGGGGACAAAAATGGCCAAGAAATGGCAAGAAATCAAGATATTTTACTTGCCTTGGTTAGTTTAACCTTAATCCTCACTTAGGTCACTATAAGTATGTCCTAAGCAAAGACTTTTTGGCTAATCTTTTGCCCACCTTTTTGACTTCTTTAGCCAGCTTTTTTTACCTTAGAACCTGGAAATAAAAGGTTGGGATAATGGTAGAAATGGCCACCTTTGACTCTTGTCAACAATCATCCCATCCTTAAGTTATTTTTGTGAACAATTGTACACTTAGTTGTCCTAGGTTCTTGAATAATAGCTTTTGTTTCCTTTATGCAATTCAGCCTCCAAAATTTGTTTCCATACCATTCATATCCTTCCTATAACTCTCCAAAACTCTTTTGTGACAGTTTTGCAATTGAGTACCCAACTTTCCAAAACCTTACAAAAAAAGTCCATAGGTTGCTTGACAAACAAGCAATCCTTAAGGCTTTTCTTGGGGGCCAAGTTACCAACTTGGAACACTTTTAAGGAGGTGTTGATCATGCATTTTACCCCCACACTTCAATGACTGTAGTGAAAATTACACAATATAACGATTTTTAGCCATTATGACATACTTGTAATTCTCCCATTTTTATGTGGTGGTAACAAGATGATTGAAACTTTAAGGTTTTTGACAAATTAACCTAACTATCAAGCATGCAATACTTTCAATCTAATACTACTAAAACAAAAATAAGTTAATAGAAATAATTCATTCTCAAATTAGCAACCCATATCTCTTGAAGCTTAGGAGAAAAACATCAAATTTTTAGGCATAGCAAAAAGGACAAACCACACAATGTTAAAGGTCATTATGTGCAACCATTCATAGCATAAAACCATGGAAATAAGAATTGATTGAACCTTTCAATCATTTTTCATTTTTTTTTATGCATTCCTCTTCATGTTATGTCAAACTTTGCAGCAAGTGTACACTACACAAGCATTGTCTATACCCAAGCTATTCATCAATACAATTAAAGGTCATCCTTGATCATACTCATGTCTCTAGTATTTTTTCAAGCTATGATCAACTCTTGCCTTAGGAGAAGACCCCAACCTACTTCAATACTAAGAAATAGCAGAATAACAAATTGTTCCATATCTATTCATTTTTTTTTATTCAACTATTAACTACATTTCCATCAACCATTCTTACCACAATTCCAAACATAAAAACTCAGAACTTAGCTTATTTTGAATAGTATAATAAACACAAAAACTTGATGTAAAAAGAAAAAATAGCTTTTAAAGACCAACTTCTACTAGCTTGATTATGAATTGCAAAAATATCTTCAAAACAATTTAGCACATAAGTGAAAGATCTCAAAAATCACTAACTTGACACTCAAGTTAAGAACTCAAGACAATAAACTAACAATCACTCTCCATCAACAAAATCATGCTCAATAGTATGATTGAAAAATGAATTTAGCACAAAAAAATATTAAAAATTTGTAGAAATTCATAGAAATTCAAAAATTGACTAAAAATAAAATAAAACTTATGGACTAAGCTGCCCATTCCCCCACATTTGAGATGTACATTGCCCCTCAATGTGCAAGCATAGAAAACACAAAGTGAAAAAGGAAGGGGCTTTAGCCGCCCTGAAAATTTGGTTGTTTGGTGCAAAAGTCAATGTTCCAAGAGATCTATACAAATTTATTAAGCTTTAGGTTCAATCGTGAAAAGCATCCAAGAAAATAGAAAAAATGATCATTAAAACAAAAATGGCAATAAAGACTAAAAATATAACTACTAAAATGGAAATATAAAAGTAGCTAACATAAGAAGCAACTCATGCTTCCATAACCATAGTAGCAATGTCAAGAATGAATAAGAAGAAAAAGGTAGCACACAATGTTGATGGAACCTAGAATTTTTCAATGAGAGTATCAAGACTAGATAAGAGTAAGATCAGTAGTAACATTGACAAAAGTGTCCTCGTCCTCCTTGCTAGGTCATGGCAGGAAAATGACATGAAATGCTCCACATGGGCAAACAACTCACTAAGCCAATAGAAGTGCTATAACCAACTAAGGAATACCATAGGCAAGGATGAATCATGGACTGTTCTTTTAGTGGTCTGCATGAAAATAAGGCCTACACTAATAGGCTTATTAAAGGGGAATGGCATGTAGCAAGAATGCTTTTTCCAGCTGACCGTAGGCATAAAAGGGTGACAGTACAGACACCCATTGTGGAAAATCAACCATGGACTCACAGTGGATAAAACTTGGGGGGAAGAAGGTATGGGGTACATCGTGAAACAGTATTCCAATCCACTAGCTATCTGCAATGTGTCTAAAATAACTCACATGGTGAAGGCTGAAGATATGTGCCTTAAGTGTGGATAAGGCTAAGATGTGCATAGATATCATTGACAGTCACATGAAAGTCTAACTCCTTGATTAGCACCATCAGCAAAAGCTTATAGAAAAGGCCTTTGTAGGCTCCATTGGCCTAGAACTCCCTCACGAGCATCATGGATGCAAAGGTTGGTAGCTCACAAAGTTGCAACCAACCCCTACGAAGCACAGCACCATGAATCTATAAAGTTCAAGCTATGAAATAATCAAAGTGCAGTTGGAAAATCAGTGCCCTGTCCTTGGACCCGGCATGCAACGAATACACCTTCATGGAGACAAAACGAGTAGAAATCTCCTCCGGAACATACTCAATCTAACCCCACAAATACTCCATAATCTGTGAAGTTAACAAAACCATTAGACATTAAATATAGGACCATTAGGGCCATATGTCAAACAAATTACGATCTAAGGTACCTAGGAACACATCTAAGTAGGATTATGGTGGGAAATATGTAGTGGTATATGCTGTTATGTCACTAGTAAGAATAATCAATCCTTAACCTCATCACATTCTAAATCCAAACTTGATTTAGAAAATCAAAACTAAAACATAGATGGAAAAAGTAGAACAATGATCTGCAATCAAGTAGTGCTCTGACCTGGCTGTTGTCCTCATAAATCCATATCTCAAGGAGAAAACAAAATCCATGATGAAAAGCAATGTAGATAAAAAGAAAGCGGAAGAACATAGCTTGGAGTGATGAAAAATAGCAAGAATAGAGGGTTCCACGTAGCTAGAGGCTTAAGAGAAGTAAGAATTGGGTGAGTGGTAATTAATTAAAATGAAAAGTCCATTTTTAAGCAAATTCGGTCAAACATGGTCCTAAACATAGGTGTGTTTAAGGCCATGTTACCTAAATTTAGGGTAGACATGGTTTAAAGATATGGCTATGTTCGAGACCATGTGTGCCTACTAGATGTGAAATAAGGGCAATTAAAATATGTAACATGATTCCCTATACGGGGCATGAACGCCACTGTGTTCGGTGGTCATGGTTTATATAATGACTATGCTATAGACCGTGTTATGCTTCTAGGACCCAAAAATTGGAAATTCAAAGGTCTAACATGGTTTAAACATGGGCATGTGCATCACTGTGTTAGTTAAACGTGCTTTAAAAAATGGTCATATAAATGACCATGTTTTAAAATAGAGCCTAAAACTTTTGAAGTCAGAAAGGCAACATGTTCTTGATTACAAACGTGATCAAAACCATGTTTAATGAACATAGTTAAATCATGGTCATGTCTGCAAACACGTTCATTCTCTAAAGTTTTTAAGTTTAGAAAAAGATGGTTATAAACAAAGGCCTGACTAAGACTTTGTTGGCCTGTTAGGACTTAAAACATTGTAATTAATTATGCACCAATGAACACGGCCATGGCAAAAACCATGTTAGAAGCCATGTTGTGTAACAAGGTTTAGTACATGGGCATGTTACTAACTATGTTTGCTCAATTCTAGCTGCCTAAAATATTTCAGATGGCCTATCCATCTTGCCCACTTCTAAGGTAAAGTTAAATATAAAAATATGTAAAAATAAATAAAATCTGACCTTAGAGTGTTGGGTTACCTCCAAGAAAGCGCTTAGTTTAATGTCATTAGCCAGATGTTGCCATTGCTTTACTCAGTGGCAAGGTCAAGTGGCTAAAGGGTGTTGTCTTCTTGATGTGCTTCGGGAATATCCCCTTAAATATATAGCTTTAAATGATGACCATGTACCTTTAATGCTCCTTTCTAAGGCTGTAGGATCTCTACAACACCAAGAGGGAAAACTTTCATCACAACGAATGGTCTAGACCACTATGTTTAAGCTTACTTGTAAATCAAACAGGTCTAAACTCCTTTCCTTGGTTGATCTAAGTGTCATGCCATTTCTTTACTTTTTCCTTGTAAAGCTTGGAATTCTCATAAGCTGAGTGTCTCCATTCATTGAATTCATTGAGTTGCATCAACCACTCTTCATTTGTAGACTCAAAGTTAAGATTAACATCCTTTATACCCCAATATGCTATATGCACTAACTCCACTAAAAGGTGACATGCCTTTCCATAGACTAATCAATATGGCGTAGTTTCAATGAGTGTTTTATAAGCTGTTATAGATGCCTAGAGCACATCATCTAACTTAGATCTCAATTTTTTTCTTGAAATATTAACTGCTTTCTTTGCTATGCACTTTATCTCTCTATTGGACAATTCAGCTTGACCACCAGCTTATGGATGGTATTCAATGGTCATTTTATGAGTCACACCAAACCTATAAAGAACTTTTTCAAGTTGGGCATTACAAACATGGGTGCCTCTATCACTAATAATAGCTCCCAGCGTGTTGAATCAGGTGAATAGTTTTAAAAGAAATTTAACAACTCTAGCATCATTTGTAGGCAATGCCTAAGCTTCTACCACTTAGAAAGGTAATCAACTACAATGAGAATATATTTATTTCTAAAAGAAAAAAGGAAAACTCATATGAAATCAATCCCCCAAATATAAAAAATCTCACATACCTAAATGCCATGTTGTTGCATTTAATCTTTATGAGAGAGATAGCCTATCCTTTCAAAGGCATCACAAAAGGCTGCATGCCATCTTGCATCCTTGGAAAGAGTGGGCAAATAAAAATCAACTTCTAGAACTTTTCTCTCAGTGGTATTACCTTGGTAGTGTCCTCCAACTGGGCCATTAGGACAATGCTCAAGGATTTTCTCGGTATCTGGGCAAGCTACACATCAACGACTGATTTGAGTTGCACAAATTCTAAATAAAAATGGTTCATCCCAAAAGTAATACTTAAGCTTAGAGAAGAATTTCTTTCTCTATTGATAAGTCATGCCCTTGGGTAATTCCCTACATACCAAATAATTAGCATAATCAGCAAACAAAGATTTGCCAATAAATTTTGAACTTAAAATATAGAGATGTTCATCTGAAAATGTGTCGTTAATATCTTTTTCCTTAATGAGTTCCCTTTAGGACTTAGAACCTTAGAAAGGTGATTAGCGACTAAATTTTCTGCACCTTTCTTGCCTAAGATTTCTAAATCGAACTCTTGAAGTAGCAGGACCTATCAAATCAACCATGGTTTGCAATTGTTCTTGTTCAACAAATACTTCAAAGCACATTGGCCAGAATAGACAATCACATTAGATAAAAGCAAATATGATCTAAACTTATTGATTACAAATACTATAGCTAAAAGCTATTTTTTGGTAGTTGTTTAATTTTCTTGTGCGCTAGTTAATGTTTTGCTAGCATATTGACCCAGAAATGCTCGAACTACCTAGTCACTTGCACCACACATTAATTCAAAAGGAAGAGACCAATCAGGGGATACTATTACAAGAACATTATTTAGGCATTCCTTTAAAATATTGAAAGCAGAAAGACACTTATCATTGAAATCAAACACAACATCTTTTTTTAGCAGCTTACAAAAGTTTTAATAAACCTTCCATAGAAACTTGCATGGCCTAGAAAACTCCTAATTGCTTTTACTGAGGATGTGAAGGTAGCTTAAAAATGATTTCAATTTTGGCCTTATCCACCTCTATACCCCTACTAGATATTTTATGGCCAAGAACCATCCTTTCTTAAACTATAAAGTGACATTTTTCCTTATTAAGCACCAAATTAGTTTCCTCACATCTTCCTAAAACTTTGTCCAGATTATGGAGACACTTATCAAATAAATCACAACAAATAGAAAAATCAACTATAAATACATCCATGATGTTTTCCACTAGATCATAAAAAATTATAAGCATGCATCTCTAAAAAGTAGTAAGGGCATTACATAAATCAAAAGGCATTATGTGATAAGCAAATGTACCATACGAACAACTGAATGTCATCTTCTCCTGATCCTCTAGTGCAATCAAAATTTGGAAATAACCTCACATACCATCCAAAAAATAATAAAGAGCATGACAAGCTAACGATTCTAACATTAAGGCCTTGTTCTTTTGGTGTTAACAGAGACAATTTAACAAGTTATTGGACCTTTCCTTCTATGACCCACTTCATAAGTAGAATTATGTCATTCAACAAGGCCATTATTTTCTATCCGACCATTGACAGATTTTGGATATTATGTCCTTTCAAACTTTATGTTTTAGATAAAGGAAAGAGGTATAGGAGGTCCTCAAATAGTGGGATGTGATGAGTTCCTCAGCTTCTTGGAGCACTGGCTTCATGGGGAAAAGTAGCTTATTGGTGCTAGATCTGAATTTGTTACAACATCTTTGCTTTTAGTTATGTCTTTGATGGTCATCGATCAAATAGAGGAAGCACCAGAGTACCTTATTTCGTAGTAATCTTCACCAGAACTACTTATCCAGCATTCATAAGGTCATTAAACCCTTTTATTTTCCATTATTTTTAAGAGTATATAGTGAATTTTGTACACCAACTTATTGTCGTAGCTTAAGACTGTCGGTGAAAAAGTACCTTGTTCAGTCAGACATCGCCAGTGACATATTTATAAGTCTGTATCTATTCCTACTCTTTAATGCTCACATTGATTTGTATTCATGTTCTCTTACTCTATTTGGTTTGTGGTAGGTGTTCATAACTGAACTGGTGATACTTCTTCATCAACACCAAAAGCAGCAATGCAAGTTCCCCCTCTCCCTCCCAAGCTGCTGGTGTTAGTGCGGAGGTTCCTCTGCTACCAAATAGATCTATTGGTTGTTAGTGTTATATCCAAAAGCCAATCATAAGATGATTGTATTTTTGCATATTGAGTCATGACATTTTATTAAGGCATTAATCTAGTAATTATGTTTGTTGTTTTATTTCTGCGTAATGTAATAAACATAATTATAACCCTAGAATAATGATATTCTTAAATGTCCCTAGTCTAGTATTATCATGGTTAACAATACATAACGACTAGCATATATGGGGACTAATATGAGATATGTAGTCTACAAATGGGTATAAGTTAGAGAACCTGTGTACTGGACTGACCCACCATGAGAATGCTACATGGATCGTTACATGAGTTTTATAAGTGATTCTCATAGTGATCATGGTATATGTAGTCCTTTGACCTAAGGTCATCAAGGTTTCCTACATGTGAGTCACATACTTTGATACTTCCCTTTGTTGCTCGTAACTGAGTTAACTTGAAGGAGGTCATTGGGTATGTCACATATCATGCAGAGGGTTTTGTATGATCAAGATGGGATTTGTCCCTCCTATGTAACAGGAGTGATATCTTCGGGCCCCTTGATAGAATGAGACTAGGAAAATGCATGGCCATGCTTGGATGAGTTGATATACGATATCAATGTCATCAGTTTAAGTTAGTCTGCTTAGTAATCAAAAAACCAAAGATTGAGCTATATGAGAGTCACACATTCCATGTCTCGTGCTTAGTCTTGATATCTTGGACAAATGGAAAATGGCATAAATGGATAATAATCATAAAGGCTTAGTCGAATCACCGACAATCTTGTCACTTGTGTAGCAATGATGTGTTGCTAGACATAGTTCATTGTTTATGATCAGAAATGTGATTTATGATCATTGCCAATGTGGTAAGAGCCTATTTGGTCACACACATAAAGCCTATTTGGATTATTTGAGTGCATGGGCTAATTTACTTGGGTTATGGTTTCATAATAATTTCGTATTAATAATTGGCCCAAAAGTTGAGCCATTATTGAGCCCGAAATTAAACCTAATTGGATAAGGACTTTGAAACCCATTAGGCTTGGAAGTTGAGTCTCACTATAAATACATCATATAGTGAGAAATTCGCAGCCTTGCCCTAACCTCCCAAAAGTGATAGTGGTACTCCTCTCTTGCTATTCCTTGGAGGACACAAGCTAGCACCGCGAGTGCAAGAGAAATGTATCTACCAGGACGTGGTAGAGGCGTGGTGATCCCGAGAGGCTCATGTGGATACCATAGAGAGCTTGAACACATCAACTGTTTAGGTTTTGTGATTTGACTCAATAGTTGGGTGAAATATCTCAACCGAAATTAGGTATGAAAATTTTTGAACACTCGGTTTACCCTGTTTCACTTGGATCTTGGAGGGTTTTGGTTATATTCAACTGCACTTGTTTGGCTCTCAAAACCCTACATTGGTAACCTCCATTATCCATTTATAAGTTTTTTAAGGTATTTTTGCTCTTTGAAAGAACAATTAATTGCTTCAGTTGTTATTTTTTAATGTGGATATCCAACAAAGAAAATTAGTCTATTAATTTATTTTTTTTACTAGGTAAAGCACCCATGCTAATGCTATGAGAGAGAGTTGCTATATTGGGTGTTGGTGATCAAAGAAAAGTGTAGTATGTTTTCCATTATATTACATTATAACATGAATATACAGATAGGATATTTTATAAGTAGTTGAAGTGTATTATCAAATAGATTTATTGTGATGTTCCGTGTGTGCATTTAACTCATATAAACAATAAATTATGCAGTCAATAATTTTGAGCTTATACTTGCTTAGGATCAATGTAAATTGTATTGTTTTATGGGTTGAATTAAAATGTCAATATGTGGATAGAATATTTTAGAAGCAACTAGACTTTATTACCCAATATATCTATTGACACATTAGAAAAATATAGATAAATTTGAATGATATATGTTGAATTAATATAATCAATATATATATGTAACACTTGAAAGTAGTTGGTGTGAAATTCAATTGTTTGAAGTTTAATTGTAGTCAATTTGGGGATAACTTGTGTTATTTATATATATATTCATATAATAATAGTTCCTCTACTATATGTGTTGATAATAAGTATGTACGTGGAAAAAAGAAATTAAGTATTCATGTTTGTAACCTTTTATAGGTCCAAAACATAGATAACTAGTTTTGGTAGAAAGAATACTGGGCCATTTTGTTTCAAGACATATATACCTTTATATATTTTTTATGGGATAAATTTTTTATCATGTTTGAAAGGTTTGAAAGTAATTTGAATATAGAATGCATGTCTATAGTTTGTAATACAAGGAGCTTTTACTGATATTTGTAAAAATTTATAGCAGATAATCTAGTATAATAACCTATAACGACTTTGTTAATATTTACATCTTTATAGACTCAACTAATTATTGTCTTTGTAATGTGGAAGGCTTAATCCAAGTCATGCCTTATTCTTAAACTACTTACGTATACATATATTACCATCAAAATGTGGCATTCCTTTATTCTTATGTCCATATCTCATGCTGAGATAATATTAGGCATAGCAATGTTCTTCTTTATGCCGCACGTTGCCAATAACTTTTTGGCATTTATGTTTATTACTTTAGGTTCTATGTTTATCTGTTCTGCCACATTTGTAACATATTGCCCTATATTATAGTTAAACAATTGGGTGGTGCTTTTCTTTAATTGTTGCATGTGGCATAGGGGTGCATATAGTGGATTATAATGTTTCTAGGTATGGAAAGAAAGCAGCAAGGTTCCAAAAAAGAAATAGTGAATGGTCAAGGATTGAGTGAACAGGATCGCACTCATTGGGATCATGAGCCCATAGTTCCGTTTTGTCGCATTGCTGGCTAAGTCATAGGCCTCAGTCACATAGGCGGGAGGACCTCGTCGAAAAAAGGGTTGTGCGATATCCTCACTCAATTTCATTTCTAGTCAGGATGGACATACACACTGGAGCAGCTAAAGAATAAATTTTAGTCCTTGAAAACACAATGATGTTATTGGATACAGTTGTTGAGGATGATTACTAGATTTGGCTGGGCCCTAAAAATTGTTACTATTGCCACTGATAATGATTGGTGGGCTGCTCAAATTTTGGTATGTGTATATCATCCATATCCAATAATTCCCCTAAATATTCTATTTCAATGATTGTGACTAATTTGGTGCCATAATTTCACTTAGTATACAAGTGACACCTGAAGTTGCATCTTTGCGATGCCAACCTTTATCAAAGTGGGATGATTTATGTTGTATGTTCACTCCTAGCAAGGATATCTCTATATACGGGCGTTCTTCCCAGCCACCATTTTCCAGTCCATTGCTTTGGTCATTCCTTGCAAGGCGTCACCATCAACTATGTCTCCTGTGAGGTCCCAATATATGTCACCTATAGAACGAAGGGGCATGCCACCACTTCAGCTAACACAAGAAGCAATATAGGTAGAGCATGCAGCACAAAATACTCTTCTATTTGGACATCAATTCATGGATGTTGCATCTCCATCATGAGATGTCCAAGCCCTTCTAGTGTTTTCCACTCAGTTGTCGTCAAACTACCATGAGGATCGATCTTAAGTATGAAGATGTAGCTAGGATGCCTCAGTCCCTGGTCCTTCACCATCTCAACCCAGGCCCATTAACGTACCCCTTAGTATTTCTGGATATGAGTACTTTAATGAAACAAAGTATGAGTGCCTGTGCACATGACCCAAAGGGCTCATGTGTTGTTTTTGATATTCTATGTCATAGCCAAAACCATATTAGTGAGATCCCCACATCATTCGCTTAGCCTATCATTGGACTACTAGTATTGGCTCTATCATGTCCATCATTTCAAAGTCGCCTGCTATAGTATGTGGAAACTGAACCTAGATAGTTGCATCTATGTTGTTGACATGAGATGAAGGACCACAAAAGTGCCTTGTACATGTATGTTCGATGCCTAAAGTTTGGGTTGCGTGGTTGCAAGATGAGATTGGATGTGCAAAAGAGGAAGGGTTCTTCAAAGGCATCCTTGGGATGTGATTACAAAGGTTTTCTAGATCATCTGTGCTGTGATTTATGAACTTGTTTCTTAACTTTCATGTTTGCATTTTAGGGCAACCTATCGTTATTGATGTTCATTAAGTATTGTTTGATGTTCTATGCTGTATGTCTTTTGTGCTCTAAGGCTGTTACCTTCTATTCGTAGATTAATTCCCTTTTGAACATCTTTTGCTAATTGATTGCATTACATTCTCCTTACAGTTCATGGCCTCATTAGCCAGATTAAGGGTGGATATGAACATCCTAAGGGAGACCTCCATCATCACCTCCAAGTTCTCCATAATTTGACTTTCCCCATAATGGGTTTTTTGATTTGGAAGATGACATCCATCATCTTATTATATAGTTTGTTGCAGTTGAGACATGGTTTTCATCTAACTGCAATCCATTGCCACCACTATTTTTTATAAGGATATGGAAGGCACACTCAAGGATCTGTAGGGTTTCAGGAGCCAAACATGCACAGTGGAATATAGCCGAAACCCTCTAGGATCCAAGTGAAATGGGCTAAACTGGGTGTTCAAAAATTTTTATACCTGATTTGGTTGAGATCTTTCACCCAACTGTTGAGCTAAATCACAAAACCTGAACAGTTGATGTGTTCAAGCTCTCTATGGTATCCACACGAGCCTCTCAGGATCACCACACCTCTACTACATCCCGGTAGATGCATTTCTCTTATGCTCGTAGTGATAGCTTGCATCCTCCAATGAATAGCAAGAGAAGAGTGCAGCTGTCACTTTTGGGAGGCTAAGGCAAAGGCTTCAAATTTCTCACTATATGATGTATTTATAGTGACACTCAACTTCCAAGCCAAATGGGTTTCAAAGCCTTAATCCAATTAGGCTTTAATTTTGGGCTTAACAATAGATCAATTATTGGGCTAATTATTAACATGAAATTATCATGAAACCATAACCTAAATAAATTAGCCCATGCACTCAAATAATCCAAATAGGCTTTATGTGTGAACCCGATACGCTCTTACCACATTGGTAATGATCATGTATCACATTTATGATCATAAGCAATAAGTGGTGTCTAACAACACATCATTGCTAACCCAAGTGACAAGATTGTCAGTGATTCGACTAAACCTTTATGACCATTTTCCGTATATGCCATTGTCCTTTTGTCCAAGATATCAAGACTAAGCAGAAGACATGGAATGTGTCTCTCGTATAGCCCAATCTTTGGTTTCATGATTACCGAGTAAACTAACTTAAATTGATGACATTGATATCATACATCAACTCATCCAAGCATAGCCATGCATTTTCTAAATCTCACCCTATCAAGGGGCCCGAAGATATCACTCCTATTACATATGAGGGACAAATCCCATCTTGATCATACAAAATCCTTCGCATGATATGTGACATGCCCAATGACCTCCTTCAAGTTCACTCAGTTACAAGCAACAAAAGGAAGTATCAAAGTATATGACTTACATGTAGGGAACCTTGATGAGATTAGGTCAAAGGACTACATATACCATGATCACTATGAGAATCACTTATGACACTCAGATAACGATCCATGTAGCATTCTCATGGTGGGTCGGTCCAGTACACAAGTTCTCTAACTTGTACTCATATGTAGACTACATATCTCATATTAGTCTCCACATATGCTAGCATTATGTATTATTGTAACCCACTCTATGATAATACTAGACCAGTGACATTTAAGTTTATCATTATTCTAGGGTTATAATTATTTTATTAACATAGAAACCAAACAACAAGCATAATTATTGGATTACTGCCTTAATAATATGTGATGAGTCAATGTGCAAAATACAATCATCTCATGATTGGCTTTTGGGAAAAACACTAACAGGATTCATTAAAGATAGCTATTGTACAAACTATAAGGAATAGAGCTAAGGTGAAGGCTCAGGCACTTCATGCCGTTGTCACTTCCAATTTTATGGAAGATGAACTTGGATCTTCACATCGAGCTGCTGGAACATCCTATGGAGTGCCTTGGAATGATGGCACAACCAAGAATAGCCTTTTGGAGTGTCAAGACACAAAAGACACCAAGGAGCCAACACATGCACCCGAGGAGGCCCCCAAGGAGGCCCTTTTTGCGTCCCAACATGCAAATTCTTCATACAACCAAATTTGGTTTACCACTCCAGGGCAGTCCAGTTATGGTGCCAAAATTATACATTTAGACTCCTAGGATTCGTAATGTTTTGTAGGCCATCAGAACACTATCGTTAATGTCCATACCCAAGTGGCCCTCGTGGGCACTATGTAAACACATGCATATTGGTCCAACCATCACACACATATTCACATTTTGTGTACACATTAGGCAATCTTGTTAAGTTCTAGTGACTAGCCACTACACCTGTGATGCCGGCCAACATCTTCGTGGAGTGACATTGAGACTTGTAGAGGGACTTCTTGAGAGGGAGACCGCCTAGAGTCCCGAACTACCTAGGGGAGCGTGCCTGAAAAGCTCAGAAGAGGGGGTCAGCAGATCCCCGGGGTGTGTTTCCGGGGAGGAGCCTCCGACGCCCAAGTCAGTGTCCTGAAAGAAAATAAGGGAGGAGCACTGAAAAGTAGAAAGGCCTTGCCTGTTTGTGTTTTCTCAAGGAGAGGAGTCTGCTCAAGGATCGATCCTTTGCCCAGGTTTATTTCCTGGTATTTATAGGAGTATCCAGCCCGTTCAGATCATGACACGTGTTCGGTCAGATCTTTCCTGAATTTTTGGGCGTAGGGGACAAGTAGCCGGTGGCAGGTTTCTTGAGCCTTGAACCGAGACAGGTCGTGATGAGACCTGGATGGCGTCGGTGTGTTAGACCGCTGTTTGGGGTGGCCTGTAACGTCTATGGGCGACATGTCAGAGGCTCCTTAAATGCTCATGTCGTACTCCCAAAGTCCCTGGACGAGGTCGTCCTCTGGCGCGGATGATGCCCCTTCGGGAAATATGCCGTAGTTCGGGGAGTTCCCTGATTCAGGGTTCCACCTTCGGGGAGATCCTCTTCGGCTTGCGATAGCTGATTCTTCACCTCCAAAGGTGATCTGTTTAGTACCTCGGGGTGGCTAATAGTATCCTCGAGTTTTCTGACGCTCCGAGTTTGGGTCAGATAGAGGCGATAGCCCTTCGGCTATCACATGCCCCCCTTTGGAAAGCTGAAGTGGAGACTTCGGTTCGTAGTCTTTCCGAGGATGCTCTTTGGGAGTTTTCAGGGAGTAAAACCTGTGCCGAAGATACACCTTTTGCCCGAAGATATGGGCTATTCGGCCATAGCCTGTCTTTTGGTGTCTTTGAGGCAACCTACTTCTTTCCTTTCTCCTTTCACAGGTCTATGCAACGTCGTGTCTCATGACCAGGCGTGTCAGTCTGGAGCGGCGTGTCCCAGTTTTTTAGGGGTGTCAGAAGATGTGTCCCCTATTTTGGCACGGCGGCTGACACGTGGCACACTGTCATTGGAGGAGAGTCGCGTCGGTTACAGAGGGCCCGTCTTTTCGGACGCAGAGAACAGTTATGGCGACTGTTCGCCTTCAAGGGGTACTTATGACGCCGGTTCGTCTACCCACCTTCAGCCTATATATAGCCCATTCCATCATAAGTTCCTTTTTTGGTTTTGCTTCTGCTCTTTTCCCTGCTTGCAACTGTTTTTTTCCCTGCTTTCCGCGGTGGCGCTGTCTGACAGAGTTTTTTCTGACGATCTTTAACGACGGTGACTTCAAACACAGATTTTGGCAAGTCATTTGGTGGGTTTTTGATTTCTAGAATCCTCTGATTTTTAGAGTTTTTTCGGAAGTTTCTTTCTTTCCTTTTTCCGAACTCGTTTTTCAGGCAACATGCCTGTTCCCGAGAGCTGGCAACCCTTTTTGTCTCACCCTTGCTGCACTACCCCCAAAAAACTAGAAAAATGGAAGAAAAAGTTCTTTCTTCCTTCGTATGCTGTTACGAGGTTGCCACGTTCTGACCAATTTTTCTTTTCGAACCGTAGTAATGAGGTTACTGTTTTCCGAGCCTAACTGAAGGCTGGACTTCGGTACCCTCCTCCGAAGATGATTTGCGACTTCTGCCAATTCCATGGCATTGCCGTAAATCAACTTCTGCCGAACTCATACTGCCATTTCAACGCCTTCATCTGCATGTGTGGCGTCTTCGGGATAGAACCCCACTTTGTTATTTTTATGCAGTACTACAAGCTTTTTGTGGTCCCGAAGGGTGGCTTTTATTTCATGCTACCTCGGGGATCCGGGAGCAAAAAATATATGTTCACCTTTGCCACCAAGGACAGCTGGCGAGGGTGGCAACAAAAATTTTTCTTTCTGAAGATGGAGGAGGCCTGGTCACATGTTCCGACCAAGTGGGCTCAGGGAAAGCTGGAGATGGACGTCGTAGATTCGAGGATAATGCTGACTCCGGAGTTGGCTCCTATCTTCGCGGACTTCGACGGACGTATCTGCGCTATCTCCGACTGGGGTCCCGAGGTCTCTTCACGCTCTCTCTACCCCTTCCCCATCAATTGGAAGCTAATGACCGAGGAAGTTCTTCGGGAGTTAGGGGTAGTGAAAGAGCACGAAACGGACCTCGAGATGCCGACTCCTGCCATCTCTGGGAAAGATTCCTGGCTGGTGCAACTCATTCGAAAGGAAATTACTTACGAAACTTTCTTCGAGAGTAAGTTATCTTCGACTCCCTTTGTTATGGTTTTCATCTTGGACTCATGCTGATATCTTCTTCCTTTTTCAGAGATGGGCGATGGCACTACTGCCTTCTACAAATCCCTTTTCACTGGCCAAGTTAAGAAGGGTGAGCAGACAAAGAAGGCTGCTTCCTGAAGGCAGAAAGCGACTGGGGCTGGGCCTTCGGCCAAACGGTCGAAGAAGACTATTCCCCTTTCTCATTCAGAAATTCTTGACGAGGCAAGCGAGGAGCCCGAGGTTGCTGCCATTCCACCGCTCGAGGTCGCTGCCGACGTCCCCCCGACCGACGTCCCTCCTCGGAGCCCTACCTTATCCCAGGCCCTTCTGGATGCCATGGTAGAGGTTCCTTCTGCCGAGGAGCAGCGTAAACGCAAAGGCAAGGGGATCTCCATCGAGGAGGCCCCGGACTTTGGCGATGATGTCGTCGAGGTGCCGCCAGGTTTGCTTTCTTAGGCAAAGTGTGATGTCTTCACTTTTTGAATTTTGGGATGTACTTGTCTTGACCAGCTCCTTGTTTTTGCCATGCAGGGGAGTCACTTACTCCGAGTTGGGCGGCCGAACACGCGCGGAAGGGAGCCCTCCGCGATGCTAAAGTCCCACAAGGGAAGATCCCGAAGGAGCCGTTTTGGTCGTTTACGGAGGACATGAATTTGTACTCTGGAGACTACCGACAAATGGCCAAAGAGATCTCGAAGGGGATGCTTACTGAGGCCTCCTTTAGGGCCATTGCGGAAGCTCATCCGGGCGATGACTCCCTTGCCGCGAAGGTTTCCGAGCACGCCGCCCAGGTATGCTTCACGCCTATCTTTTTCCCTTCAAATTTTCCTAAGTGTTTGACTTTCTCTTTGTCTTACTGACCTCGCCTTTATCCCTTTGCAGCTGCTGGGGTACGCCGGCTACCTCAGAGTTTGGGTAGCCAGGCAGATGACATTCCGAGCCTCGGCCTTAGAGGTTATTGAAAAAACTAAGGCCATGTGCTCGGAATTGGCTACCATGAACCTACAGCTGGCTGATGCTGTAGAGAAGGAGGTTGCTGCCCTTCGGGGGGAGTTCTAGAAAGAAAAAGAAGAACTTTTGAAGGACTCCTCCCAGAAGATTTCTGACCTCAGTTCCCAGGTGGCAGAGCTGATTTCGGGAAATGAGGCGCATTTAAAGGAGAAGTCGGAATCTGAGGCTCTCCTGGCGAAGGCGCTTGCTGAGAAGGCCGAGCTCCAAGCCGAGGTCGATTCTTTGAAGAAGCAGCCGAAGAAGAAGAAGATGAAGGCACTGAAGAAGGAGGTCGCGGATCTGCAGAATGATCTTGAAGAACTTGAGGTCGAAAAGGACAAGTCCGACCAGATGGCCAAGGTCGCTTTCCAAGATGGGTTTTGCCTTGCTCGGCACCAAGTTCTTCAGAGGTTCCCAGATCCGGACCTCTCTTTCTTGGAGGCTCTAAACATTCCCGAGGCACCTCGGTGGTCCTGGTCCAAGATTGAGCACCTGAACTTGCCTTCTTCTATCCCGGCGCCAAAGGTGGTGGACAAGGACGTAGGGGCTGGTGTTAGTGTTGTGCCCAAAAGCCAATCATGAGATGATTGTATTTTTGCACATTGAGTCATGATATTTTATTAAGGCATTAATCCAGCAATTATGTTTGTTGTTTTGTTCCTGCGTAACTTAACAAACATAATTGTAACCCTAGAATAATGATATTCTTAAAAGTCCCTGGTCTAGTATTATTGTGGAGCGGGTTGCAATAATACATAACGACTAGCATATGTGGAGACTAATATGAGATATGTAGTCTACATATGGGTACAAGTTGGAGAACTTGTGTACTGGACTAACCCACCATGAGAACACTACATGGATCGTTATATGAGAGACATAAGTGATTCCCATAGTGATCAGGGTATATGTAGTCCTTCGACCTAAGATCATCAAGGTTCCCTACATGTGAGTCACATACTTTGATACTTTCCTTTGTTGCTCGTAACTGAGTGAACTTGAAGGAGCTCATTGGGTATGTCACATATCATGCGGAGGGATTTGTATGATCAAGATGGGATTTGTCCCTCCTATGTAATGGGAGCGATATCTTCGGGCCCCTTGATAGAGTGAGACTTAGAAAATGCATGGCCATGCTCGGATGAGTTGATATGTGATATCAATGTCATCAGTTTAAGTTAGTCTACTCCGTAATCAAGAAACCAAAGATTGGGCTATACGAGAGTGACACATTCCATGTCTCGTGCTTAGTCTTGATATCTTGGACAAAGGGACAATGGCATATATCGGTGATGATCATAAAGGGATAGTCGAATCATCGACAATCTTGTCACTTGGGTAGCAATGATGTGTTGCTAGACACCGCTCATTGCTTATGATCATAAATGTGATTTATGATCATTGCCAACGTGATAAGAGCCTATTGGGACGCACACATAGAGCAATTTGGATCATTAGAGTGCATGGGCTAATTATTTGGGTTATGGTTTCACTTTAATTTCGTATTAATAATGGGCCCAAAAGTTGAGCCATTATTAAGCCCGAAATTAAATCCTAATTGGATTAGGGCTTTGAAACCCATTAGGCCTAGAAATTGAGTTTCACTATAAATACAACTTTTAAGTGAGAAATTCGCAGGTCTCCTTGCCCAAGCCTCCCAAAAGGACAGCGACACTATTCTCTTGCTATTCCTTGGAGGACGCAAGCTAGCACTGCGAGTGCAAGAGAAACGCATCTGCCGGGACGTGGTGGAAGCGTGGTGATCCCGAGAGGCTCATATGGATACCATAGAGAGCTTGAACACGTCAACTGTTCAGGTTTTGTGATTCGACTCTACAGTTGAGTGAGAGATCTCAACCGAAAATTAGGTATGAAAATTTTCGAACACCCGGTTTACCCCGTTTCACTTGGATCCTGGAGGGTTTTGGTTAAATTCCGCTGTGCTATTTGGCTCCCGAAACCCAACAGCTGGTGGCTCTCGGGGCGCCGAGATTCCTTAGTTTGTTCTAGGACTCCTTGCCTTTTTCTTCTTCTTTTTGTACTTCTTCTTCTCTATAAGCCGATTCACCTTAATGAAGATTTTTTTGGCTAAGTCTTTTTGCGAGATGTTTCGTTTTCCCCTTTGTCCCGAACGTGATCGCTCAAGGGACTTCGAAAAATCATATCTGCGCTTATTTTGGCGAGCACCTTCGTGAGATTTTTCATTTCCCATTTTTCCAGAACGTGATCACTCAAGGGACTTCAGGAAATCGTATATGCACTTATTACGGCGAACGCCTTCGCGGAATTCTGGCTTGTACACTTTTTATACTTGAGAATTTCTCTAAGAAACTTCTGTACTTAGCATATTTTCCAAATTTGTACAACACAATTCTTTCGCGAAACCTTAAGCATAGAATTTTTTCAAGGCATCTGAATGCCAGGTATTTTTTAATTCTACGCCTTCGGCGTCGCCGAGTCTGTACACGCCTTTTCGTACTTCGGCAAGAACCAGATAAGGTCCTTCCCAATTTGCGCGAAGTACTCCGTGGGAGGGCCTTCGGGGTGCAAAGTCAGCCTTTCGGAGAACGAGGTCTCCTTTCTTGATTTCCTTTGGCCTGGCTCGTAAGTTTATAGCCGCGGCCACTCTTTGCTGAAAAGCTTTTCTTCTCAGCTCAGCTATTTCTCTGTGTTCGCTGACAAGGTCAAGCTTGGTTCTTAAGCCGAGGTCATTTCCACTTTCATCGAATACTTGTACCCGTACCGACGGTCGCACGACTTCGATTGGGATGATGGCCTCTGTACCGAAGACGAGTGAAAAGGGGGTCTCCCCTGTGGCTCTTCGGGGTGTTGTTCGGTAACTCCATAACACGCTTTGGAGCTCTCCCGGCCATTTCCCTTTTGCTTCCCCTAGTCTCTTTTTCAGACCATCTTTTATGGTCCTGTTAGATACTTCTACCTGCCCATTGCTTTGGGGGTGAGCTACTGGGGCGAAGTGCATTTTTGTTCCGAGGTCACTGATGAATTCCTGGAATCCTTTATCTGTGAACTGGGACCCATTATCAGCTACAAGTACCCTTGGTATGCCGAATCTGCATACAATGTTTTTCCATACGAACTTCTGCACTTCTTTTGCCGAGATAGTCGCCAGGGGTTCTGCCTCGACCCATTTGGAGAAATAGTCTACTGCTACCACGCAGAATTTTACGCCTCCAGGGGCTGTTGGGAGCGGCCCAATGAGGTCTATGCCCCAGACTGCGAAGGGCCAAGGATAATCAGCCGAAGTCACCAATTCCGAGGGTGCCCTCTGGATATTTGCGTGTCTTTGGCAATTACCGCATTTCCGGACGAACTGCCTAGCGTCCTTTCTCAGGGTAGGCCAAAAGTATCCTTGCCGAAGTATTACTGCTGCAAGGGCGTCGGTTCCGATGTGCGAACCACAAGCGCCTTCGTGTACTTCTTCGAGGATCATTCGAGGATCAGTATCCTCTTCGCCAACACACCTCTGCAGTGGGTTTGCATATCCCTGCCGATATAATTCTTCGCCAATTAGGAAGAATCGGCCGGAGCGTCTTCGGATTTTGGCAGCTTCACTGGGGTCTTCGGGGAGCGTATTGTCGGTGAGATATCTTTTTATCGGGTCTTTCCAGCCTTTTCCCGAAGTTGATATGCCCAGCACTGTGATGCTCGGGTGGCTTAGCACCTCGGTGCATGCTTTTGATTTTGCCAAGCAATCTGCCTCGGCATTATCTCGCCGAGGCACGTTTTTGATTCGTACGGTGTCGAACTCCCGGATGAGTTTTGCCACCAATTCATGGTATTTTGCCAAGGTTGGGTCCTTTGCCCCGTAGTCTCCTGCCGTTTGTCGTACTACCAGCTGAGAATCGCTGTGGGCTTTCAGGTTTCTTATGCCGATTTTTCTGGCCAGGCGCAATCCTGCTATGAGGGCTTCATACTCCGCCATATTGTTGGTGACATCAAAGCCGAACTTGATAGCCTTCATCACTTCTAGGCCTTCAGGACCCCTAATGATCACGCCAGCTCCCTGGTGTTCGGACCCCGAGGCTCCGTCGACATGCAAAGTCCATTCGGGATCACCTTCGCCAGGATCCGGATGGCTGTCTTCGGTGGTGGGTACTTCGGCGATGAAGTCTGCCAGTGCTTGAGCTTTTATGGCTTTCCGAGGTTCATAAGCGATGTCGTGTTCGCCAAGCTCTATACACCACTTGGAGAGCCTTCCGGAATGATCAACCTTCCTCATGACATCCCGAAGTGGTAGACTACTTCGGACGATGATAGGGTGAGCCTGAAAGTATGGTCGTAGCCTTCTTCCTGCCAGCACCAAGGCATATATAGCTTTTTGCAACAAAGGATACCTGACTTCGGCGCCATGCAGGGATTTGCTTACATAATAGACCGGCCATTGCTTCGGCCCCTCTTCTTTCACAAGGACCGAGCTCACAGCCTTTTCTGTGACGGCGAGGTATAGCACAAGGGGCTCTCCCACGCGAGGTTGTCGCAGAGTGGGCAGGCTGGCTAAGTAGATTTTGAGTTCTTCCCAGGCTTTTTGGCAGTCTTCATTCCAAGGATGATCATTATTTCCGAGGTTGTTTTCCTCTTTTGTTGCCTTAGTGAGGACCTTGAAGAATGGTCGACACCTGTCTCCATACCTGGAAATAAACCTGCTAAGAGAGGTTATCCTTCCGGTGAGTCTCTGCACATCCTTTATTGTGGCAGGAGTTCGGAACTCGAGCAGAGCCTTGATTTTTTCTGGGTTAGCATCAATGCCTCTTTCTGAAACCATGTACCCAAGGAATTTTCCCGAGGTCACTCCGAAGATGCACTTTTCGGGATTGAGACGGATCCCGAAGGCTCTGAGCTGGTGGAAAGTTTCCTTTAGATCTGCGACGTGGTCGTCAGGCAGCTTGCTTTTGACTATCATATCGTCGACATACACTTCCATGTTTCTCCCTATTTGGTCGTTAAAGACCTTGCTCATCAACCTCTGGTAGGTGGCTCCTGCGTTTTTAAGCCCGAAGGGCATTCTGACGTAGCAGTATGTTCCTCCCTCGGTGATGAAGGCGGTTTTTTCCTCATCTTCGGGGTCCATCCTTATTTGATGATACCCACTGAAGGCGTCTAAGAAACTTAGGAGCCCATATTCGGCAGTTGAGTCTACCAATTCGTCTATTGGTGGGAGGGGGTATGAGTCTTTTGGGCAAGCATCGTTCAAGTTTCTAAAGTCGATGCACATCCGTAGCTTACTGCTTCCTTCTTTTGTGGCAATAACCACGTTGCTCAACCATTCGGGGTATTTGACCTCCCTGACGGCACCAGCGTCTAACAAGCGTTGCACTTCGGTTTTGACAAAGTTACTTTTATGGACTGAGATGCTTCATTTTTTTTTTCGGACAGGTTTTCCCTCGGGATTAACTTTAAGGCTATGCTGTACTATGCTAGGGTTTATCCCTGGCATGTCTTTCGGCAAGTAGGCAAATAGATCTTTATTTTCCAGTAAAAAAGATACAAGTTTTTTCTTGTCACCTTCGGCCAAGCTCTTCCCTATTCGGGTAGATTGACCTGGGACAAGTTCTACTGCTTCCATTTCCACTTTCGTGGGATCTCCTTCCTTGCCCTTCTCTGGTGCCTTTGCCTCCATCGTTTGTGTGAAGTTGTTTGCCGGAGCTTTTCGTGCCTTTACGAACACCTTTCTTACTTCGGCTTGATCTATGAAGATCTCTGCATCTCCATCCTTGGTGGCGAAAGTGACAGTCAAGTACTTCACATCAGGGCGAATGTGTAGATTTCCCTGTGTCTGTCTCCCAAGGATGGTGTTGTATGATGAAGGGACATCCATGACAATAAACTTCACCATTGTGGAGGTGTAAAGTTCAGCAGTCCCTTCTACCGAAGTTCCTTTCATCATCAAGGGGAGATCGATCCATCCGAGGACAGGAAGTTCGGACGGTCTTACCCCGAAAGTAGGCGAGGTGACGGTCTTGAGGTCGCTGCTAGATATGCCTAAGTTCGGCAGTAAGTGTGAGAACAGGACGTCAGCGTTCGATCCGTCGTCGAGCAGCACTCTCTTGACATCCCAGTTCCCTATCCTCGCCACGATCAGCAGCGGATCGTCATGGGGAAAGATGACGGTGGATCCATCCCTGCGGGCCAGTTTCTTTGTCGGATTCTGATATTCCATGACTGCTATTTCTCTGGCCTTCCTCTTTCTTTCCGAGGATGGGAGCCCCGTCGTGATTGTTTGTATTACCCCTGCCGGAGGTGGAGGGCGCCTCTTCGGACTTCGGTTTCTTCACCTGTCAGAGTCATAGTCCTCATCTTCGGCCTTTTGTTCCTCATCTTTTCTTCCCTTCGGGGATGGCATCCGTAGATATCGTTGAAGTTGGCCCAGTTTTATTAGCGACTCTATGTACTTCTTCAGTTGGAAGCAATCTTCGGTGTCATGGCCGTGGTTGCGGTGAAACTGGCAGAACTTTTTTATGTTTTTCTTGTTATCAGCGATCATGGCCCTTGGCCGCCGAATCTGCGTCCCCTACCTTTCCATCGTCATGAGGATGTTTGTCCGTGTAGTGTTCAGGGGTGTGAAAGCTAGGAGTTTCCTTCCCCGCATTCTCCGAGGTTGGCCCGCCTGTTCAGTTGGATGCCGAGTTTGCTAGTTGGACCCTTCGGCGCGGGCGTGATCGGACTTCGGCCCACCCATTCTCAGCTCCTCGGCGGTCATGTGCTGTTCGGCCCTTCGATAAAATTCATTGAGGGTGTCCGGGGGGTTCTTAGAGAACTCATAAAACAGCTGCGAGTCCCTCCGAAGGCCCCGTGTCATGGCGAGAATGCGTATTTCGGGCCGAAAATCTGGGACGCTCAAAGCTTCCCTGTGAAACCTTTCGACATAGTCACGGATGGTTTCTCCATTTTTTTGCTCTATGTCGAACATCTGTACAAGCATTTTCGCCGTTGGCTGACTTCCAATAAATTGCTGTGTGAAGGCCGTGGATAACTCCTGGAACCCCGGGATGGTTCCTAGAGCCAATGAGTTATACCACGCAGTTGCTGGTCCTGTGAGGGTGACCTCAAAACATTTGCACAAGGTAGCATCATCGGCTCCGTGCATTATCATGCTGTGTTTGTACTTTGTCAGATGGGCCTGTGGGTCAGTGCGGCAATCATAGATCTCCAACCGAGGTACCCTGAAGTCACCTGGCATGGCTGCCTCAACTACAGTTTGGGTGAACGGGGACTCATCCTCGTAGAAGGTTCCCGACAGCCTAGCCCAGACGGGTTTGCGGGATACCTATTTCTCCACCTTGTCTAGTCTCACTAGTATCCTCTCCATAAGGATCGTGGCGTTAGGCTCTTCCTTTGGGAAGGGAGATTGCCGGTGCCTCTTCGGGGAGCGAGCTCGGCATCGAGGGGATAGGGACCTCGCCTCAGGCGACGAACTCCTTCGTTGTGAGACTTTTGGTCGCTTGGACCTTGTTTGTCCCGCAGGCCTTTTCCCGAGGGGTATGTTTTCCGTAGAGGACTCTTCACGTGGGTCCCCGCTTCCCGAACCATGATGGGTTGATTTGGGGCTTTTCTCCCGAGGGCGTCTTGGTGAGGGAGGCCTTTGGGCCTGAGCTAGTTGTGGCCACCTTCGGTCTATCTGCTGTGTCATCTCAGCCATGACAGAATGCTGAAAGTCCCGTAGAAAGCTCATAGTAATGACTAGAGGGCGGTCTTCCTCGGGTGCAAAAGTCCCTGGGAATGTTTGCTCAGTGGTCGGTAGATCCTCAGGTGCGGACGGGGACCTCGGGAGCCCTTGTCCTTAGAACGTTGAGTTTCAATGATGGCGACCTCAGAGCGGCTTCCCACAGACGGCGCCAAATGATGCCGGCCAGCATCTTCGTGAAGTGACATTAAGACTTGTAGAGGGACTTCTTGAGAGGGAGATTGCCTGGAGTCCCGAACTACCCAGGGGAGCGTGCCTGAAAAGCTCAGAAGAGGGGGTCAGAAGGTCCCCGGGGTGTGTTTCCGGGGAGGAACCTCCGACGCCCAAGTCAGTGTCCTGAGAGAAAATAAGGGAGGAGCACTGAAAAGTAGAAAGGCCTTGCCTGTTTGTGTTTTCTCAAGGAGAGGAGTCTGCTCAAGGATCGATCCTTTGCCCAGGTTTATTTCCTGGTATTTATAGGAGTATCCAGCCCGTTCAGATCATGACACGTGTTCAGTCAGATCTTTCTTGAATTTTTGGGCGTAAGGGACAAGTAGCTGGTGGTAGGTTTCTTGAGCCTTGAACTGAGACAGGTCGTGACGGGACCTGGATGGCGTCGATGTGTTAGACCGCCGTTTGGGGCGGCCTGTAACGACTGTGGCCGACATGTCAAAGGCTCCTTAAATGCTCATGCCATACTCCCGAAGTCCCTGGACGAGGTCGTCCTCTGGCGCGGATGATGCGCCTTCGGGAAATATGCCCGTAGTTTGGGGAGTTCCCTGATTCAGGGTTCTGCCTTCGGGGAGATCCTCTTCGGCTTACGATAGCTGATTCTTCACCTCTGAAGGTGATCTGTTTAGTACCTCCAGGGGGCTAATAGTATCCTCGAGTTTCCTGACGCTCCGAGTTCGGGTCAGATAGAGGCGATAGCCCTTCGGCTATCAACCTGTAAGTTAAAATAATAAACTATATCATTATAGCCATGTACCCCCTATTTTCCTTGCTCCATTGTCAAGTAGATACTTAGATAAAACCAAGGAATTTTCTTTTATATCATAGCCCACCTATGGACCAAGCTATGGATTTTTGAAGTTGGTTACAAAATTCTAACCAATTGAACAGTAACTTAGCCAAATTTGCAACATCATCTCTTTGGCTACAAGGATCCAAATTCATAAATTCCAAATCCCAATTCAACCTCTAGATGTTCTCTAGGTGTGGTAAAATTTTCATACAAAGTTTCTTTCTACACAGGGAGTTATAGAACTTTAAGTGCAGAGTCAACATTCTGGTCACTTTATAACCATTTTGCCCACACAAAATTTCATAAGTGTGCAAACACTTTATTCATAAGGGGATGGCCCTCCAAGGCTACTCCATATATGTCCATTACACATAGGAAATACATTTTCTTTCATTTAACAACCATATATGGCTAAAATAGGATTTACAAGTTACTAGCTCATCATTCACACTTAGCCAGCTTTGCACCACATCACTTACATAGCCAAAACATTACTCAAATGTTAACATACTTGTCTCATTTTACAAAAACTGCATGGACATGCGTACATCCACTACAAAGTGGTCTTAACTCAGCTAAACACACACCCTAGGGTACAGGAGTACCTGAGACACAATGGACTCCAGAACATGATGCTGGACAGTTGCTGCACAACACAATAAGTACCATCACTAAAAATACCAAATGTGCTCCTAAAATCACCAAACTTTCTAGATCATAACTAGACACATGGAAGCTCATGTACATCAAATTTCAAGACAAAAATCAAACCACAAAGGTTATTTTGAACATGATCTTTCAGTTGGATCTGAAAAAACAAAATTGAGGGGAGTAAATTTTGTTGAGAAACTTAGTAAGGTAGCACATGGATTCAATAGGCAATATAACCAAAATTAAAACCTACATCCAAAGACACTAAAATACAAAAAGCACAATGCATATATACAAGATATAGCTGTTGGGTTTCGGGAGTCAAACAAGCGCAGCGGAATTTAACCGAAACCCCTCAGGATCCAAGTGAAACGGGGTAAACCGGGTGTTCAAAAATTTTCATACCTAATTTTCGGTTCAGATCTCTCACCCAACTATAAAGTCAAATCACAAAACCTGAACAGTTGACGTGTTCAAGCTCTCTATGGTATCCACACGAGCCTCTCGGGATCACCACACTTCCACCACGTCTCGGCAAATGCATTTCTCTTGCGCTCGCAGTGCTAGCTTGCGTCCTCTAAGGAATTGCAAGAGAAGAGAGCGGCAATCCATGTAGTGTTCTCATGGTGGGTTGGTCCAGTACACAAGTTCTCCAACTTGTACCCATATGTAGACTACATATCTCATATTAGTCTCCACATATGCTAGTCGTTATGTACTATTGCAACCCGCTCCACAATAATACTAGACCAGGGACGTTTGAGAATATCATTATTCTAGGGTTACAATTATGTTTATTATGTTGCGCAGAAACAAAACGACAAACATAATTACTAGATTAATGCCTTAATAAAATATCATGACTTAGTGTGCAAAAATACAATCATCTCATGATTGGATATTTTTAGGCGTGGTACTAACAATCTCCCACTTGCACTAAAAGCCAATCATCCATGTATCTAATACCAATGGACCTAGAATGGCTATTATGTTTCTGCTGCGTAAGGGGCTTTGTTAGTGGATTAGTAATGTTGCTGTCTATCGAAGTCCTGCATATTCTTACATCACCCCTCTCGATGATCTCCCTGATGAGATGATAGAGTCGGATTATGTGTTTGGATCGCTGGTGAGATCGAGGTTCCTTAGCCTGTTCGATTGCTCCATTGTTGTCACAATAGAGCTCTATCGGGTCGGCAATGCTTGGAACCACTTTGGATCAGTAATGAACTTCTTGATCCAAACTGCCTCCTTCGCAACATTAGAGGTGGCACTATACTCAAATTATATTGTAGAGTCAGCTATTATCTCTTGCTTTGAACTCTTCCAGCTCACAGCACCACCACCAATACAAAACACATAACTAGATTATGATCTAAAATCATCCTTATTAGATTGAAAGCTTGCATCGGTGTAACCCCTTACAATGAGCTCATCTTCACCTCCAAATACCAAGAATGCATCCTTAGTCCTTCGTAAGTACTTAAGGATGTTCTTAACAGCTGTCCAATGACTATCACCAGGGTTCGATTGGTATCTACTCGTCATGCTCAAAGCATATGAGATATCGGGATGAGTACATATCATGGCATACATGATAGATCCAATTGCTAAGGCATATGGAATCTTACTCATGCGCTCTCTCTCCTCGGGTGTACTTGGACACTGAGATCTAGAAAGAGTTATACCATGTGACATGGGCAAGAATCCTTTCCTGGAATCTTGCATGCTAAACCTCTTTAGCATCTTGTCAATGTATGTACTTTGACTTAGGTGAAGAAGCTTTCTTGATCTATCTCTATAGATCCTGATGCCTAACACATAGGCTGCTTCACCCAAGTCCTTCATAGAGAAACATTTCCCTGGCCAAGACTTCACAAACTGTAGCTCAGGAATGTCATTCCCGATGAGTAGTATATCATCTACATACAACACCAAGAAGACAATAGCGCTCCCACTAACCTTCTTGTAGACACAAGGTTCATCTTAATTTTTGATAAAACCAAACTCTTTGATTGCTTCATCAAAATGAAGATTCCAACTTCGAGAAGCTTGCTTCAGTCCATAAATGGACCTTTACAACTTGCACACTTTGTTGGCATTCTCAAGAGTGACAAAACCCTCAGGTTATGTCATGTACACATCCTCAAGTAGCTTTCCATTTAGGAATGCAGTTTTGACATCCATTTGCCATATCTCATAATCATAGTGTGCAGCAATAGCAAACAAAATTTGGATGGATTTAAGCATAGCAACTGGTGAAAAAGTTTCATCATAGTCAATACCATGAATTTGCTTGAAACCTTTTGCAACCAATCGTCCTTTAAAGGTAATCACATTACTATCCATGTCAGTTTTCTTCTTGAAAACCCTTTTGCACCCTATGGGTTTCACCCTTTCAGGTGGGTCAACCAAAGTCTATACTTGGTTTTCATATAGGGATTCCATCTCGGATTTTATGGCCATTAGCCACTTCTCAGAGTCAGGCCCTGACATAGCTTGTTGGTAGGTTGTGGGCTCATCCTGATCCATATCTCTCGGGCTCATGCCAAATCCTACCAGACCTACGTGGGCTTTGTGCTACAGGAATAGACTTTTGAACTACAACATCTTGTGGTGTTTGTTCAGGTTCCATTTCAGGTTTGATGTCTCTTTGTTGTTCTTGAATTTCTTCAAGTTCTAGTTTCCTCCCACTAGTTCCTTTAAAGATAAACTATTTCTCTAAGAAGGCACTAGCTCGAGCAACAAACACTTTTTTCTCAAAAGGATTGCAGAAACAATAACCCTTTGTTTCTTTGGGATACCCAACAAAACGGCATTTTTGAGATTAGGGCCCTAGTTTGTCAGAGGATTGACATTTCACATAAGTGTCACAGCCCTAAATCTTCATAAAAGACAAATTGGGACGCTTCCCACTCCATATCTCATATGGTGTCTTTTGAATTGATTTAGATGGATCTCGGTTTAGTGTAAAAGCGGCTGTCTCTAGAGCATGTCCCCAAAAGGAGTTTGGAAGGTCAGCTTGACTCATCATAGAGCGAACCACGCTTAACAGAGTTTGATTTCTCCTTTCAGATACACCATTCCATTAAGGTGTACATGGTGGAGTGAGTTGTGATAGTATACCACACTCCTTCAGATAGTCAAGGAATTCTCGATCCAAGTACTCTCCACCTCGATCTGGTCAAAGCACTTTGATACTCTTCCCGAGTTGATTCTCCACTTTATTCTTGAATTTTTTGAACTTTTCAAAGGATTTTGACTTGTGTCTTATGAGATACACATAGCCATATCTGCTGAAGTCATCAGTAAAGGTAATGAAGTATTGGAAACCTCCTCTAGCATGTGTAGACATAAGGCCATATACATCACTATGTATGAGCCCTAGTAAGTCATCAGCCCTTTCACTTTGCCCTATGAATGGGGCTTTGGTCATCTTGCCCAAAAAACATAACTCACATGTCTTATATGATTCAAAATCAAATGAGTCCAAGAGTCCATCCTTATGGAGCTTGGATATGCGGGTCTCGTTTATATGGCCCAAGTGACAGTGCCAGAGATAGCTCAAGTTCAAATCATTTAATCTGACCTTCTTGGTATTCACATTATAGATTGGATCTTCGAGGTCTAGAACATACAACCCATTGCTAAGTTGAGTACTACCATAAAAGATTTCATTCAAATAAATAGAACAACATTTGTCCTTTATTACAAATGAAAAACCTTTCTTGTCCAAACAAAAATAGAAATCAAATTTCTACTAATAGTAGGCACAAAGTAGCAGTTGTCTAATTTTAAAACTAATCCACTAGGTAAAGTGAGAACATAAGTCCCTACGGCTAAGGCAGCAACCCTTGCTCCATTTCCAACACATAGGTCCACTTCACCTCGGGCCAATCCTCTACTTCTACTTAGATCCTGCACATTTGCACAAATGTGAGATCCACATCCAGTATCCAATCCCCAAGATGAGGAAGTAGAAAAGTTAGCCTCTATAACAAATATACCTGAAGTGGAAGTCTTACTTCCCTTTTCCTTAGCAAGTTCTTCAAGATAGAGCTTGTAGTTGCGCTTCCAGTGTCCAGGTTGCTTATAATGGAAGCACTCTCATTCCTTTTCCATGCCACCCTTTGGTTTCAGTGCAGCTGAAGAAGAATTGGTATTAGACTTTCCATTAGCTTTATCCTTCTTCTTGTTAGCTTTCCCCTTTCCCTTGCCCTTTTGAACCATCAAAATGGGCTTAGCCTTCTTAAGGTTTTGCTCAACAGTTCTCAACATGTTGAGAAATTCAGGGAGAGACTTGTCAAGGTTGTTCATGTTATCATTCATGGCGAACTGACTGTAGCTTTCAGGCAACGATTGCAAGACTACATCAATAGCCAACTCTTTCTGAAGAGCCAATCCCAAACTCTCAAGATTCTCAATGTACCCAATCATCTTGAGCACATAAGGACCCATGGGACTTCCCTCAAACATCTTGCACTGAAACAATGCCTTAGAGGTTTCAAACCTCTCATGCCTAGCTTGCTCTTGGAAAAGCATTTTGAGATGTTCGATCATGTGGAACGCCCCCATGTTCTCATGTTGCTTCTGAAGCTCAGATTGCATGGTAATAAGCATGAGGCATGCAACATCCAAAGCATTATCAGAAAGCCTCTTATGAGCATCCCTTTCAGCTCTTGGAGTTGTGGCAGCAGGTTCATTTGGAATGGGCTGCTCTAGGACATAAGCTTTTCTCTCTTGCTTAAGGACTATCCTCAAGTTTTGGTACTATTTGAGAAAGTTGGTCCCATTAGTTTTTCCTTCTCAAAGATTGATCGCAACGAAAGTGTCGATGTGTTTTGTGCCATGGTTATCTACAACAGTAAATATGCAGTGGTAAGAGCCATGTATTTTAATTCATTTAATAAGGACTTTTATTAAATGATACTCCCACTATTTTACTCAAAATAATAACCCTCGATATTATTTCGGAACACCTCGACGCTAAAGTATTCTAGTGGCCCAAGATCCATATTTGACCACAACCTGAGTCAGCTTTGGCTTTTCTCTCAAGTTACAGCTATTTCGGTAGGCAACTCCTTACCAATTGCATCTCATGCAACTCATGGATAGTTGGGTGAATCAACACTTGTCCAAGCTCATCTCATGAACTTAAGCCCAACTCTATGCCTCTAAGTCCCTAATCCTATTAGGATGACTTAGTTAAGTTAGACCAAAAGTTAGCAGTTTGGATATCACTATTATCCCATTGCGCCTTACCAAGATGAACATATGTGCTTTCCTTTGGCAAACCCACCTAATGTTGATCAAAGTCTTGACGAGTGCCAACATTTGGAAGGCATCACATTTAATGACTTAATATTTGTTTAAGGGATTTTTTGTTTGATCTCACCAATTTGTTCTCTTCGGTTGTCTTATACATGCACCATATACAATTATAAAACATGCATCTCATGCTTACAAGAAACTAAATGTGACATGGTTATAGCCCAAACTATGTGATATTCTCAAGCCAATGAGAATATCATAAAAGCCTAAGAAAAGAAAAGGGTATTCACAAGCTCCTTCTCTTCCTTTCTTGGTTGCCCTTTTGTTGTCATCTCCTTGGACAAACCACCTTGGATGATCCTTGGACATACCATCTTGGATGATCCCATAATGTACCATTTTATCAATAATAGAAACCTCGAGTTACATTCGAGGAGAGTAAGGTGAGAAGAGAATGTACAATGAGAGTGATAAGAAAAGGCACGACTCGCAGGCCATATTTACAAGTATAACCAATCAGGGCTATAACCATGCACCATGCTTCAAACACTAATCAGCATATCATGTCAAATCTCATTCAACAAAAATGCATGCCAATTGACGCGCGTTGATTAACCAGTTTTTATTTATGTAGCGCTTTGCATACGGCGGTCCCATTGGCCGATCAGCGGGCGATGGTTCCGCTGAATGGGGTTAAAGGGGGCCGCCTTTGTAGGAGGTTGTGAGGGGGGCAGCGCCCCCCGGCACAAAAAATTGTCTTACAATTGCTTTGCCTGAGATCTTCTATTTTGAGCAAGTAGGCACTCGAGACTCCTCCATTCGAGCCACCAAAAAAACCTTACTTTTGGTGCCCGAATAGACCGAATCCGAACCAAGCTAGGGTTTTTGCAACTATTGCAAGAATCCTAATCCATATAGTTATGTCATAGTTATCAATTTTGGGTTAATCTCATTATCCAATTAGTGTCATTTCTTCATATATGTCATATGTGTATTACGAGTTCCGGTTTCAAGCATCATGAATCAATCTAATTAATCATGGCCGAAAGCAACCGAAACCCTAAATCGGGATTGAATGTTGAATTGCATGACCCAACAGGATCCAAGTGAAACGGGGTAAACCGGGTGTTCGAAAATTTTCATACCTAATTTACGGTTGATATCTCTCACCCAATTATAGAGTCGAATCACAAAACTTAAACAATTGAAGTGTTCAAGCTCTCTATGGTATCCACACGAGCCTCTCAGGATCACCACGCTTCCACCACGTCCCGGCAGATGCGTTTCTCTTGCGCTCGCAGTGCTAGCTTGCGTCCTCCAAGGAATTGCAAGAGAAGAGTGCGATTGTCCTTTTGGGAGGCTAGGGCAAGAAGCTGCGAATTTCTCACTAAAAGTTGTATTTATAGTGAGACTCAACTTCCATGCCTAATGGGTTTCAAAGCCCTAATCCAATTAGGCTTCAATTTCGGGCTTAATAATGGCTCAACTTTTTGGCCCATTATTAATACAAAATTATTGTGAAACCATAACCCAGATAATTAGCCCATGCACTATAATGATCCAAATGGCTCTATGTGTGCAACCCAACAGGCTCTTACCACGTTGGCAATGATCATAAATCACATTTATGATCATAAGCAATGAGCGGTGTCTAGCAACACATCATTGCTACCCAAGGGACAAGATTGTCGGTGATTCAACTAAACCTTTATGATCATCACTGATATATGCCATTGTCCCTTTGTCCAAGATATCAAGACTAAGCACGAGACATGTAATGTGTCACTCTTGTATAGCCCAATCTTTGGTTTCTTGATTACCGAGTGGACCAACTTAAATTGATGACACTGATATCGTATATAAACTCATCTGAGCATGGCCATGCATTTTCTAAGTCTCACTTTATCAAGGGGCCCGAAGATATCACTCTCGTTACATAGGAGGGACAAATCCCATCTTGATCATACAAATCCCATCGCATAATATATGGCATACCCATTGACCTCCTTCAAGTTCACTCAGTTATGAGCAACAAAGGAAAGTATCAAAGTATGTGACTCACATGTAGAGAACCTTGATGATCTTAGGTCAAAGGACTACATATACCATGATCACTATGAGAATCACTTATGACATTCATATAACGATCCATGTAATGTTCTCGTGGTGGGTTGGTCCAGTACACAAGTTCTCCAACTTGTACCCATATGTAGACTACATATCTCATATTAGTCTCCACATATGCTAGTCGTTATGTACTATTGCAACCCGCTCCACAATAATACTAGACCAGGGATGTTTGAGAATATCATTATTCTAGGTTTACAATTATGTTTATTACATTACGTAGAAACAAAACAACAAACATAATTGCTAGATTAATGCCTTAATAAAATATCATGACTCATGTGCAAAAATACAATCATCTCATGATTGGTTTTTTTGGGGCACAACACTAACAATAGCAACCAAATGCAGCAGCCATTTACAACCAACGAACACATGAAATGTTGCAGGAACATATACCATAGGTTAGTCCATAAAACACATAATAAACATAACCAAATCACTATGACAGCCCTCCTCAAGCTAATGCTTGGTCTTAGGAGGATTTTAACACTAGTTAGTACTAACTTTGGGCCCTAGAAAACCTTCAATTCACTACCATCACTGTGCATTTCACACTAGGTCACAAAACCTTCAATAAGTGCACTTCGCTCACTAAGCTTGGTTCATCAAGCGCGTGGCTATTCTCCAAGCTTAGCCTTAGCTCCATAGTTGATTGAAAATACAGAAAACAACCCATGAGAGCAAGAGAACCATTACCTTGATGGGTATGTTGAAATTGGATCTTCATCCTAGGTGCACTCAAGCAATAGCACCAAATAGCTTCCAATTTCGCCTCGTTGACTTCAATTGCAAGTAGTTTTGAGTTTGAAGGTGTGGTGGTTATGGAGGAAGTGTGGAAGAGAGGGCTAGCTTCCTTTTTGCTACTGGAGGCTGAAATTTTGGAAATAAGGACAAAAATGGACACTTATATGGTCTTAAGTGCATTAAACACACTTAACAAGCTTAATAAAGCTTTATATCATTTTCCTTGCTGCAAGACCATGGTTTCTTTACCTTAATCTCTTGGCCCACATTTGAAATCCTTATCCCATGCCATAGAAGCCCCTCCTTATGTATGGCAACTCCACAAAACTTCCATTTGACTTAAGTCATAAGCATGGACAACTAAAGGCACAGAATAGGACACTTAAGTCCTTAAAGCCTTTTTGTGGTTTCCTTTGTCCATACTTATCTTCTACAAGCAATTTTGTCCTCCAATAGCACATTCATGGCATTCATATCCTTCCCATAACTCTCCAAATCTCTTTTGTCAAAGTTTTGCAATTAAGTACCTGAATTTTCAAAATCTTACAAAAAAGTCCATAGGTTGCTTGACAAACTAGCAATCCTTAAGGCTTTTCTTGGGGGCCAAGTTACTAACTCGAAAAATTTTGAAGGAGGTGTTGATCATGCCTTTTACCCCTACACTTCAATCATTATGGTGAGAATTACACAATATAATGGTTTTTAGCCATTATGACACACTTGTAATTCTCTCATTTTTGTGAAATGGTAACAATTTTTATATGTCTTGAAGCTTCAAGAAACCTATACACATACTAAATGGAAGCATCAAGTTGAATAAACTAAAAAATATAGCTCAGAACTACAAGGCACAAGCTTCATCCCTAAGTGGCACCAAAAGTGCACCCAAGAGCACATTTTAGGGGTTTTGAGTGTTAGTTCATTTCTAAAGCATTTTATTATTATTATTTTCTAGTTTAATCCATTTATTTACATTACTATTTAGTGTGGGAAATCATTTGGAGCACATGGAAATTAATTAGGCGAAATGTCCCACATGTTTGTGTCCAAACCAAATTCAAAGTCCTTGTTTGACTTGGTTTACTTGTTCCAATTAGGTTTAGGGTTCCTACAACTTATATGGTGACCTAACCCTAGTTTTATAGGCTATAAATAATCCTATTTTATTTTTTTAAACATACAGATTTCATTGCTTAATAAAATTGCTTTTGATAGCCAATTCTATTGAGTTCTCGGTGAACTTACCTTGGTGCACAAGGAATCTAGTTTTCTTTGTGTTCTTTATACTTCTTGTTTTTAACCAAAAGTTGGTTAGGGGTGGGGGTCAAATCCTAGTCTCTTGGAGTGTTGTTTGTGGAACTTATTAGCATCTTGGGCACATTTCTTGGTCCTTTAACAATGAGGCTTGCATCAGTTTTGCAGGGAAACTCTTTTTAATGGTATGCAATACCTGTATCACTTTGGCCAAAATGTGTAGGGGTTCTATGAAAAGTTTCATATATCTCCACAATGCTTTTGTCACCTTAACATGGACCTAGAAGGCCATCACAATCACAGGTTCCCCCATTTGACTAACACAATATGTCACTATTTTTGGGCTGTTCTTAACTCATTCCTTCACTTGCATTGGTCATAATTGCCCCATCTGAAGGAACAATGACAATGTGGACCCCGAGTTGCTTGAGCCTAGGGGGGGTGCATTTGCTAGTGCGATCAAGGCCATTGATTGTACCCATGTTGGTGGAATTTTCCCTTATTCAGATCATGAGTTTTACCATGGTTCAAGCACCCTACCGACTCAGAATATCATGGTTGCTTGTGTTTTCAATACACTGTATACACATGTATATGCTGGTACCCTAAGCTCTTCTCATAATAACTACGTATTACACGAATGTTGCAAAGCACCTAATTCACAGTTCCCAAACCCACACATAACTATGGATATTATGTTATCAAATTGTTAAATATATACTTTGTTAGGACTGGTTATGATATGTGATGTGTAAGGTCGATACTATTTGGTAGATTTGGGGTATGCAAACATGGAAGGCTCTTTAGCCCCCTATCATTCGATGGATTATCACCATAATGACTACGGATCACAGTGAGCCTTCACGCCAAAGGAAATTTTAACTACGCTCATATTGACCTCCAAAATGTAGTGGAGCGCATTATAGGCGTAGCAAAGATGAAGTAGAAGGCTATCATAGGAATGGATCAATTCAAACTAGAGATCCAAGTGGACATCATTATTGCATGTTGTGCACTACACAACTATGTTTGGTACCACAATTGGAGTGATGAGGACGTTAGTACATTATAGGGTCCAGAGTATATTTGTAATGAGATGATGAATGAAGTAGAGACACCAGATGTTGAGTCTCTTCATGCCAAATTGGAAACAATGGCCCATACATGAGACAGAATAAAAAAAGTAGTGATGGAGTGACAGGGTAATAGAAAGTGGGTAAGGGGTGGTAAACGGCACAAATGACTGCATGGACATTATGAACGCTTCCAATACATAGTACAATTGGACTAAAGAAGATGATATCTTTGCTTAAATGTTTAATGGTTTCACTAGGTTCCAACTTTTTCTTTAAATATTTATGTAACTGAAGATTATTACTTCAACTTCAATTTTTACTTTGGGATGGAATCGAAACTGATGAAACTAATGATTACGACTATTAAAACAATTATAGGTGATACTTATGTGTATGCCATACATGGTGGTACATATAGATTATAGAAATATACGTATGTATGCATACACATACACACACATTTTTAGGTGAGAACATATATAGGCAAGAATACTTATGTAGTATATTTGGGCAAGATTATATGCAACTAGAATCTTACATTTTTTGGGTTAATAACAATAATAATGATAATAATAATAATACTTGATGCTCTAGCACATCTTCGATGTAGGACATGTTGAACCTCTAGTAGACCTTCACCTGAGTAGTAGCTGCAACACATGAAGAACAAGGGTTAGGAGCTCCTTGGAGTGTGTTTCCTGGGGAGGGACCTTCAACGTCCAAGTCAGTATGTTAAGGGAGAAGTCGTTAGAAGTTGAGAGTAGAGAATAGGAAAGGAAAATACTTCTCTCTTGTGTTTTACCTGGGTGCCTCCCATGAGTATTTATAGGAGGCCCGGAGGAGGAGGCCGTTATACCTAGCCTTAGTAGATCAGGACACATGTTCGGCCAAATTCAGTCCATAACTTCAGAAAGAGGTGTCTATAGCTGGACATAGGTGGTTATGCTTAGAAGGTAGAGGCGTCTGCAAGGTTTTTGTCATATATCCCCCAACTGTATTTGTCATTTCTCCCTAAGACCCTTTTGGGGATCTGAGATCCTTTCAGACAAGGACTTCCCCGCAGGGCTCCAAGAGAAAGCCCTTTGGATGGGCAGACTATCTTTGGGGTACATTTCTTCATATGAGGGTGATAGACCTACATTCCCGAGGATGGCAAGGAGTTTTTTTCTCAAAGTCAGTCGTATATATTTCCGAGGTTGGTGTAGAGAATTCTCCCAAGGTTGGTCCTGTATCTTTTTTAGGGTGGTGTCAGCGAAAAGGTCATGTGGGCGATAGCCCGTCGACTATCAGATGCCCCATTCCAGCATACCGAATTGTGTCTTCAGTACTAAACATTTTAGGAACATGTTACAAAAATCCTACTCTTGGGAAGCTAAGGCTATCCTTGGAAACAGAAGTGCTTTTGGCCGAGGTTACCTTTTCGGAGTAACTAGCTTTTTGGTCTAAGATCCTTTCTTTTACCGAAATTGTACTTTCGGCTTTCATTTGGACCTTTTGTTTGTGTTCCATTTTCTAAATTTGAACCCTTGGTGAGGACACTACTTCAAGCAAATTTCTTATTTTTTGCGAGGTCCCACCTTCGGCACATAAGAAGTTATTTTATACCTCAAACCGAATTCTTAATTCTATTGAGGTTACATCTTCAGCATGCAACTCCTAATATTTTTTCTTCCTGCCTTCTGCAAATGAATCATCCTAGCTTATGATCAAGCAGTCGCATCACCTTGGGTAATGCATCCTAGGCTTATTAGATCAGAAGGCATGCCCTTGTTTTTCACACTGTGTGACACGTGTCGTCAGGTCATTGGCCATCCTTCACGTCCGTTACATCGGTTACATCTATTTGCCTACAGAGGATCATTATGGTGACATTTTGCCTACCTCTTTTGGGCTATATAAAGCCCTTCCTCCTCAAAGCCTCCTTTATATCTACCTTTATATCTCTCTTGCTTTCTCAGCTTTCTTTTTCTTGCGGCAGTGTCTTAGCGGCGGAGCGATTTTTGGCCACCATTTACAGTGGTTTCCTTTTGTTTAGTAGGCTAGTATCATCCAAAGTTAGTTTCTCACTTTCTTTCTAGTAATTTTGAGGTTATGGTTGTTTTTTCTTTTCTTTTCAGTAATTCCGAGGTTTTGGTCCTAGTTTACCGAACATGTCTTCTTCATAAGCCAAGGTCCGATCCATTCCCGAGAGTTGGGCTCCCTCAGCTCTCATTTGAGCTGTGCCACTTCAGAAAAGTTGAAGAAGTGGCCGGTCAAATTCTTCATTCCTTTTTATGTAGTGACTAGGCTTCTTGGCCCTAGCAAACCGAGCTACCTTGCTCGTCATAATGAGGTTACTATTTTCAGAGCACAGCTAAAGGCGGGTCCTCGGTATCCACCACCGAAGATGGTGAGCGACTTTTGTTAATTTCATGGCATAGCTGTTAATTAGCTACCCCCGAACTCCTATTCTTATTTTAATGCCTTCCTCTATATGTATGGGTCTTCAAAATAGTGCCCCGGTTTTTATTTTTTATGCAATATTGCAAGCTTCATCCCGTTCCGAGATGGTGGGCTCTACTTCTTGCTCCCTCAGGGATCCAGCAGTAAAAAATTCACTTTCACCTTCAGTACCAAGGACAATTTGGTGAGGGTGGCAAAATAAGTAATTCATAGAAGTAGATGAGAAATGGAAAGACATGCCTGTGAAGTAGGCTTCTGGGACACTTGCTATCAACGTGATGGATCTGTCAAAATTACTTACCCTCAAGCTAGAATCCCAGTTCGAGGAATTCGACAGCCACATTCGGGCAGTAGCTGATTTGATAGACTAGGCTCTTTCGCGTCCACTGTACCTTTTCCCAATCAGATGGAACTTCATGACCGAAGAGGTACTTCAGGAGCTTAGGGTCATCAAGGAGCATGTTACTAACAAGAACATGACGAAACTAGCAGTGGATTGGGGTAAGTCATGGTTTGTCATGCTCCTTTGGGGCCAACTTTCTTATTCAGCCCTTGAAAAGAGAACGCTTCTTTCCAATTGACTCTTTTCAAATTTTTTGTACTCACACTGATATTTTTCTTTTTGAAAAAATGGGTGACAAGTCAGTAGCCTTCCACAAGAGTCTACTCCTCGTCCAGGCAAAGAAAGGGTAGTAGAAGAAAAAGGCCCCCAAAAGAAAGAAGGGACCAGCTGGGCAGTCTTTGGTGTTAGTGTCGTGCCTAAAAAGCCAATCATGAGATGATTGTATTTTTGCACATAGAGTCATGATATTTTATAAGGCATTAATCCAGCAATTATGTTTGTTGTTCTATTTTTGCGTAATGTAATAAACATAATTGTAACCCTAAAATAATGATATTCTCAAACGTCCCTTGTCTAGTATTATTGTGGAGTAGGTTGCAATAATACATAACGACTAGCATATGTGGAGACTAATATGAGATATGTAGTCTACATATGGGTACAAGTTGGAGAACTTGTGTATTAGACTGACCCACCATGAGAACACTACATGGATCGTTATATGAGTGTCATAAGTGATTCTCATAGTGATCATGGTATATGTAGTCCTTCGACCTAAGATCATCAAGGTTCCCTAAATGTGAGTCACATAATTTGATACTTTCCTTTGTTGCTCGTAATTGAGTGAACTTGAAGGAGGTCATTGGGTATGTCACATATCATGCGGAGGGATTTGTATGATCAAGATGGGATTTGTCCCTCTTATGTAATGGGAGTGATATCTTTGGGCCCCTTGATAGAGTGAGACTTAGAAAATGCATGGCCATGCTTCGATGAGTTGATATATGATATCAATGTCATCAGTTTAAGTTGGTCTACTCGGTAATCAAGAAACCAAAGATTGGGCTATACGAGAGTGACACATTCCATGTCTCATCCTTAGTCTTGATATCTTGGACAAAGGGAAAATGGCATACATCGGTGATGATCATAAAGGTTTAGTCGAATCACCAACAATCTTGTCACTTGGGTAGCAATAATGTGTTGCTAGACACCGCTCATTGCTTATGATCATAAATGTGATTTATGATCATTGCCAAAGTGGTAAGAGCCTATTGGGTCGCATACATAGATCTATTTGGATCATTAGAGTGCATGGGCTAATAATTTGGGTTTTGGTTTCGCAATAATTTCGCATTAATAATGAGCCTAATAGTTTAGCCAATATTAAGCCTGAAATTAAAGCCTAATTGGATTAGGGCTTTGAAACCCATTAGGCCTGGAAGTTGAGTCTCACTATAAATACAACTTTTAGTGAGAAATTCACAGGTCTCCTTGCCCTAGCCTCCCAAAAGGACAGTCGCACTCTTCTCTTCCAATTCCTTGGAGGAAGCAAGCTAGCACTGCGAGCGTAAGAGAAACGCATCTGCCGGGACGTGGTGGAAGCGTGGTGATCCCGAGAGGCTCGTGTGGATACCATAGAGAGCTTAAACACGTCAACTGTTTAGGTTTTGTGATTCGACTCTGCAGTTGAGAAAGAGATCTCAATCGAATATTAGGCATGAAAATTTTTGAATAGCAGGTTTACCCCGATTTACTTGGATCCTGGAGGGTTTCGGTTAAATTCCGCTGCACTGTTTGGCTCCCGAAACCCTACAGTGGTATCAGAGCTGCTGGTGAAACCCTAAATCGGGATTGAATGTTGAATCATATGATGTTATGTGTTTCGTTGCTTTCGGCCATGATTAATTAGATTGATTCATGATGCATGAAACCGGAACTCGTAATGAACATATGACATTTATGAAGAAATGACACTAATTGGTTAAAGAGGTTAACCTGAAATTGAATGGTATGAGATACCTATATGGATTAGGATTCTTGCAATAGTTGCAAAAACCGGCCAGCGGGACCGTCGTATGCGAAGCGCCATATAAATAAAGCTGGTTAATCAACTCGCGAAAATTGGCATGCATTTGTTGAATGTGATTTGGCATGTTATGCTGATTGATGGTTGAAGCATGGTGTATGGTTATAGCCTTTGATTGGTTGTACTTTAAATATAGCCTGCGAGTCGTGCCTTCTCTTGTTACTCTCATTGTACATTCTTTTCTCACCTTACTCCCCTCAAATGTAACTCGAGGTTTCTATTATTAATATAATGGTACATTATGGGATCATCCAAGGTGGTATGTCCAAGGAGGTGACAACAAAAGAGCAACCAAGAAAGGAAGAGAAGGAGGTTGTGAAGACTCTTTTCTTTTCTTAGGCTTTTATGATATTCTCATTGGCTTGAGAATATCGCATAGTTTGGGCTATAACCATGTCACGTTTACTTTCTTGTAAGCATGAGATGCATGTTTTATATTTGTATGTGATGCATGTATAAGACAACCGGAGATAACAAATTGGTGAGATCAAAGGAAAAATCCCTTAAAAAAATATTAAGTCATTAAAAGTGATGCCTTCCAAATGTTGGCACTCGTCAAAAATTTGATCAACATTAGGTGGGTTTGCCAAAGCAAAGCACCTATGTTCATCTTGGTAAGGCGCGATGGGATAATAGTGATATCCAAACTGCTAACTTTGGGTCTGATTTAACTAAGCCATCTTAATAGGATTAGGGACTTAGAGGCATAGAGTTGGGCTTAAGTTCATGAAATGAGCTTGGACAAGTGTTGTTCACCCAACTATCCAAGAGTTGCATAAGATGCAATTGGCAAGGAGTTGCCTACCTAAATAACTATAACTTGAGAGAAAAGCCAAACCTGACTCAGGTTATGGTCAAATATGGATCTTGGCCCACTAGAATACCGTAGCGTAGAGGTGTTCCAAAATAATATCGAGGGTTATTATTTTGAGGAAAATAGTGGGAGTATCGTTTAATAAAAGTCCTTATTGAATGAATTAAAATACATGACTCTTACATTGCATATTTACTGTTGTAGATAACCATGGCACAAAACACATCAACTCTTTTGTTGCGATCGATCCTTGAGAAGGAAAAACTAAATGGGACCAACTTTCTCAAATGGTACCGAAACTTGAGGATAGTCCTCAAGCAAGAGAAAAAGGCTTATGTCCTAGAGTAGCCCATTCCAAATGAGCCTGCTGCCACTACTCTAAGAGCTGAAAGGGATGCTCACAAGAGGCATTCTGATGATGCTTTGTGATGTCTGGAGACATCTTCGCTGGAGGACATGGTGGTTTCTGGAGGGACTTCCCGAGGAGGAGAACGCCCGGAGTGGAGGTTTCCCAGGGAGTGGTACCTGAAGAGCCCAAAAGGAAAGGTTAGGAGGTCCCCGGGATGTTTTTCCGGGGAGGAGCCTCCGACGCCCAAGTTAGTTTTCTGAGAGGTGAAGGAAAGAGAGCACTCAAGGGTTTAGTGGCCTTGCCTGTTCGTGTCCTCTCAACTGACTTACCAACCGTTTGCAAGGGGCTGCTCTTTGGTATTTGTAGAAGTGTCTGGCCCATTCAGATCGTGACACGTGTTCGGTCAGATCTGCTGTGTACCTTTGGACAAAGGGGACAAGTAGCTGTTTGTAGGCTCCCTCGAGCCTTGGTCCGAGACAGGTTGTGACAAGGCCTGGGCGGCGTCGGCGTGTCAGAGCATTGTTTGAGGTGACATGGTGCGTCTGTGGGTGATGTGTCAGAGGCTCCTTAAATGCTCCTGCCGTACTCCCGATGTCGTTTGGGCGAGGTCACTCTCTGGGACGAACACCCTTCTTCGGGAGTTATGTTCGCAGTTCGGGGCGCTCCCTAGCTCGCAGGTTCCGCCTTCGGGAAATCCTCTCTTGCTTGCGGTATCTGGTTCTTCTATCCCGAAGGCGATCCGGTTAATCCCCCGAGGGGGCTGTCTGCACCTTTGGAGCTCTCTGGGGTACTAGGCTAAATCCCGAGTTCGAGGCACTGGAATTCGCCTAGTCCGAGGTCAGTACTAGTGCCTCCCTCGGATGGTGCCAGGCTTCCCGAGCATGCTTTTGATAGGAGGTACGTTCTAGGAGAGGCGATAGTCCTTCGGCTATCACATGCCCCCCCTAGAAGCCGAAGTAGGGACTTTGGCTTTTGTCAGCTTTCGGAGGGTACCCTTCGGGGCTTTATGCATGGTACCTGTGCCGAAGATACACCTTCTGTCCGTAGACGTAGCACAGACTGTCTCTTGGTGTCTCCGAGGTAACCTATTTTCTGTAATCTTTGTAGGTCACTGAAACGTCTCGTCTCGTGACCAGGCGTGTCAGTCTGGGGCGGCGCGCTATTCGTCAGAAAGCGTGTTCCTTATTTGGCGTGGTTGCTGACACGTGGCACGCCGTCATTGGAGAGGGTTACATCGGTTACAGCGGGCGCGTCTTTTTATGCAGAATGGGCAATTATGGCGACGATTCGCCTTCGCACAGCACTTATGACGTCGATTCGCCTACCCTTCCTCGGTCTATATATACCCTTAATCCTTCATAACCCCCTTTTGCTTTTGCTTTTGCTTTTGCTCTCGCTTTTGCTCTCTTCTGTCTCTCAACTGCCGCAGTGTTTTTCCTGCTCTCTTACGGCGGTGCTTTTTGACAGAGTGGTTTTCCGGCAATCATTTCACGACGGCGTCCTCAAATCCAGATTTTGGCAAAACGTTTGGTGGGTTTTAGCTTCCAGTTTCTTCTGTTTTTCCAAATTTTTTCTTCGAAATAGCTTTTTGCCTTTTCCCGAACTCGGTTTTTTGCCAGTCATGCCTATTCCCGAAAGCTGGGAACCCCTTCTTTCTCACCCCTGCTGCACCACTTCTGCAAAACTTAAAAAATGGAAAAAGAAGTTCTTCCTTCCTTCCTACGTCACTACGAGGTTGCCTCGTTCGGACCAATATAGCTTTTCAAACCGTAGTGACGAGGTTACTGTTTTCCGTGCCCAACTGAAGGCCGGACTTCGGTATCCTCCGCCGAAGATGGTTTGCGATTTCTGCGATTTCCATCGCATTGCCGTAAACCAACTTCCGCCGAACTCGTACTGCTATTTCAATGCTTTTCTTTGTATGTGTGGTGTCTTCGGTATAGAGCCACACTTTGTCATTTTTCTGCAGTACTACAAGCTCTTCGTGATCCCAAAGGGTGGCTTCTATTTCATGCTACCTCGGGGGTCAGGGAGCAAAAAATACAAGTTCACCTTTGCCAACAAGGACAGCTGGCGAGGGTGGCAACAGAAATTCTTCTTTATGAAGAAGGAGGAGGCCTGGTCGTACGTCCCAACGAAGTGGGCTCAGGGAAAGCTCGTGATGGATGTCATTGACCCGAAGATACTGTTAACTCCCGAGTTAACACCTATTTTTGCGGACTTTGACAAGCGCATCCGAGCGGTCTCTGACTGGGATTCCGAGGTCCCACCGCGCCCCCTTTACCCCTTTCCAATTAACTGGAAGTTGATGACCGAAGAAGTCCTTCGGGAGTTGAAGGTGGTAAAGGAGCACGAAACGGACCTCGAGATGCCGGCTCCTGCCATTGCTGGGAAGGACTCCTGGCTGGTAAAACTTCTTCAGAAGGACATTACTTATGAAGATTTTTTCGAAAGTAAGTCATCTCCTAGTCCCCTTGTTTTAATTTCATCTTGGACTTACGCTGATGTTTTCTCTCTTTTTCAGAGATGGGCGACGATACTGCTGCCTATTACCGATCGCTTTTCATCGGGCAAGCCGAGAAAGGTGAACAAACAAAGAAGGCTGCCTCCCGAAGACGGAAGGCGGCTGGCGGGGGGCCTCCGGCGGCCAAGCGATCGAAGAAGACCGTGCCCCCTCCTATGCCGGAGATTTCCGAGGAGGTGGGCGAGGAGCCCGAGGTAACCATTGCTGCGCCTTCGACCGAGGTCGGTGCAGATGTCACTCCTTCAAGCCCTAATTCGGCGGCTCTTCTGGACGCTTTGGTGGAAGCCCCTTCTGCCGAAGATCGCCGCAAGAGGAAAGGGAAGGAGATTTCTTCTGAGGGGGCCCTGGATTCTGGCGACGACGTTGCCGAAGTGCCACCAGGTTTGATGCCTTAGGCACTCAGTTTCTGAATTTTTTGGCAGCTACTTGTGTTTGACAATTTTTCTGCTTTTGTCGTGCAGAGGAGATTCTTCCTCCGGATTGGGTTGTCGAGCACGCCCGGAAGCGGGCCCTTCGGGATGCCCATATCCCGAAGGGGAAGATTCCGAATGAGCCATTTTGGTCTTTTAAGGAGGACATGGACATGTACTCCGAAGACTGCCCGCGAATGGCTAACGAGATTGCAAAGGGGGTTCTTACTGAAGCTTCTTTCAGGGCCCTTGCGGGGGCTCATCCAGATGATGACTCCCTCACCGCAAAGCTTTTCGAGCATGCCGCCCAGGTGTGTTTCTCACCTTGCCTTTCCTTCTAAGTATTTGCCTTTCCTTTTTTGCCTTGTCCCATTCTTGCCTCTGTTTTTCTGCAGCTGCTGGGATATGCCGGATTCCTCAGAGTTCGGGTGGCGAGGCAGGGGATGTACCGGGCCGCCGCTTCAAAGACTATAGAACAATACCAGACCCAGTGCGCGGACCTGCTTGCTCGAAACACTCAGCTGGCCCAGACTTCGGCGTCAGAGATTGCTGCCCTTCGGGAGGAGTTTGCGAAGGAGAAAGAAGAACTTATAAAGGACTCCTCCCAGAAGATTTCCGACCTCGGCGGAAAAGTGGCGGAGCTGACTTCGGTTAATGAGGCACTTCAAAAGGAGAAGTCGGATTCTGCGGCTCTTCTGGCGAAGGCGGAGGCCGAGAAAGCCGCACTTCAAGCCGAGGTCGATTCTTCGAAGAAGGGGAAGGATGAGTCGAGGAAAAAGAAGGTGAAGGCGTTAAGGAAAAATGTTGAAGACCTGGAGAGGGAGCTTAATGATCTTGGGGTCGAGAAGAGGAAATCCGACGAGATGACCAAAGTTGGTTTTCAAGACGGGTTTTGCCTCGTTCGTCATCAAGTTCTTATGAGGTTTCCAGATCTCGACCTTTCTTTCCTGGAGGCCCTAAATATTCCTGAGGGACCTCGGTGGACTTGGTCCAAGCTCGAGCACTTGAACCTGCCTCAGACTCTTCCGGCGCGGGTGGTGGCGGAAAAGGATGCAGGGGCTAGTGGCTCCCGGGACGCCGAGAATCCCTAATTTATCTCAGGCCCCTTCTGCCTTCTTTTTCTCCTTCCTTGTACTCTTTCTTTCTTGGTAGTCCTTCTTCTTTGTAAGCCGATCTTGTCTGTTAATAAAGACTTTTTTCTTTCCTGTAAGAAATTTTGGCTAAGTCTTTTTTGTGAGATTGTTCATTCCTTTTTGCCCCGAACGTGTTTGCTCAAGAGACTTCGGAAGATTAGATCGGTTCTCTGTAAGCCTTTGTATTTAGAAATTCTCGCAAGGTTTTACATTTCCTATTGTCCCGAACATGCTCGCTCGAGGGACTTCAGGAAATCACACCCATGCTTATTCTGGCGACCATCTTCGCGGAATTTTAGTATTTCTTTTGTTCAAGAATCTTTCTTTCAGAAGCCCGTGTAGCTAGAAAATTTTTCTAACTTTGTACAATGTAAACCCTTTCGTCAAGATTCTAAGCATAGAACTTTTTCAAGGCATCTGAATGCCAAGTGTTTTTTAATTCCACGCCTTCGGCGTCACCGAGCTTGTACACCCCTCTTCGTACTTCGGCAAGAACCAGATAAGGTCCCTCCCAATTCGCGTGAAGTACGCCGTGTGATGGCCTCCGGGGTGCGAATTCCGCCTTTCGGAGAACGAGATCACCCTTTTTTATTCCTTTTGGCCTAGCTCGCAAGTTTATAGCGGCGGCCACTCTTTGCTGGAAAGCTTTCCTTCTTAGTTCCGCTATTTCTCTATGTTCGCCGACGAGGTCGAGCTTGGTTCTTAAGCCGAGGTCATTTCCACTTTCATCAAATACCTGCACTCGTATTGATGGTCGCACTACCTCTATTGGGATTATGGCCTCCGTACCGAAGACGAGCGAGAAAGGAGTTTCCCCTGTAGCCCTTCGGGGCGTTGTTCGGTAGCTCCATAGCACGCTTTGGAGTTCTCCTGGCCATTTCCCTTTTGCCTCCCCCAGTCTCTTTTTCAGACCATCTTTTATGGTCCTGTTAGATACTTCCACCTGCCCATTGCTTTGGGGGTGAGCTACCGGGGCGAAGTGCATCTTTGTTCCGAGGTTGCTGATAAACTCTTGGAACCCTTTGTCTATGAACTGGGATCCGTTATCAGCCACTAGTACCCTCGGTATGTCGAATCTGCATACTATGTTTTTCCACACGAACTTGCGCACTTCTCTTGCCGAGATAGTCGTCAAAGGTTCTGCCTCGACCCATTTAGAGAAATAGTCTACTGCGACTAAGCAGAACTTCACGCCCCCAGGCGCTGTCGGGAGCGGCCCGATAAGGTCTATGCCCCAAACGGCGAAGGGCCAGGGATAGTTTGCCGAAGTCACCAGCTCCGAGGGTGTTCTATGGATTTTTGCATGTCTTTGGCAATTACCACATTTCTGGACGAACCGTCTAGCGTCTTTCCTCAGGGTAGGCCAAAAGTATCCTTGGCGAAGTATCACCGCTGCCAGGGCGTCGGTTCCGATGTGCGAACCACAAGCGCCTTCGTGAACTTCTTGGAGGATTATTTCAATATCCTCTTCGCCAACACACCTCTGTAGCGGATTTGCATATCCCTGCCGATATAGGTCTTCTCCAATCAGAAAGAAACGACCGGAGCGTCTCCGCACTTTTGCTGCTTCATTGGGGTCTTCGGGGAGCGTATTGGTTTCGAGATATGTTCTTATTGGGTCTTTCCAGCTTCTTCCCGAAGTCATTATGCTCAGCACTGTAATGCTCGGCTGGCTTAGCACCTTAGTATATGCTTTTGATTTTGCCAACTCATCTGCCTCAGCGTTATGTCTGCGAGGCACACTCTCGATTCGCACGGTGTCGAATTCTCGAATAAGCTTCGTTACTAATTCATGGTATTTTGCCAGTGTTGGATCCTTCGCCCCGTAGTCCCCTGCTGTTTGCCGAACTACTAGCTGGGAATCGCTATGGGCTTTCAAGTTTCTGACACCAATTTTTCTGGCCAGGCGCAAGCCCGCTATGAGAGCTTCATATTCAGCCATATTGTTGGTGACATTGAAGCTGAACTTAATGGCCTTCATTACTTCCAGGCCTTCGGGGCCTTTAATGATCACCCCTGCTCCTTGGTGCTCGGCGCCCGAGGCACCATCAACGTACAAGGCCCATTCTGGCTCATTTCGTCGGGACTTGGGTGGCTGTCCTCGGTAATGGGGACCTCGGCAATGAAATCTGCCAAGGCTTGAGCTTTTATGGCTTTCCGAGGTTCATAAGTGATGTCGTGTTCGCCAAGCTCTATACACCATTTGGAGAGCCTTCCCGAATGGTCAACCTTCTTCATGACGTCCCGCAGGGGTAAACTACTTCGGACGATGATGGGGTGAGACTGAAAATATGGTCGTAGCCTTCTTCCTGCCAGGACCAAGGCATATATAGCTTTCTGGAGAGCCTTCCCGAATGGTCAACCTTCTTCATGACGTCCCGCAGGAGTAAACTACTTCGGACGATGATGGGGTGATCCTGAAAATATGGTCGTAGACTTCTTCCTGCCAGGACCAAGGCATATATAGCTTTCTGTAACAAAGGATATCTGATTTCGGCGCCATGCAGGGACTTGCTCACATAGTAGACTGGCCACTGCTTCGCCCCTTCCTCTTTCACAAGGACTGAGCTTACTGCTTTTTCTGTGACGGCGAGGTACAACACAAGAGGTTCTCTTTCGCGGGGCTGTTGCAAAGTGGGCAGGCGAGCCAAGTAGATTTTGAGTTCTTCCCAAGCTTTTTGGCAGTCCTCATTCCAAGGACGATCATTACTCTCGAGGTCGTCCTTCCTTTTTGCTGCCTTAGTGAGGACTTTGAAGAATGCTCGGCACCGGTCTCCATATCTGGAAATAAATCTGCTAAGGGAGGTTATTCTTCCAGCAAGTCTCTGCACATCTTTTATTGTGGCAGGAGTTCGGAATTCCAACAGAGCCTTAATTTTTTCTGGGTTAGCATCAATGCCTCTTTCTGATACCATGTACCCAAGGAACTTTCCCGAAGTTACCCCGAAGGTGCACTTCTCAGGGTTAAGGCGAATTCCGAAGGTCCTGAGCTGGTGAAAAGTTTCCCTTAGGTCTGTGACATGGTCTACAGGCAGCTTGCTTTTAACTATCATGTCATCTACGTACACTTCCATGTTCCTCCCTATTTGGTCATTAAAGACCTTGCTCATCAACCTCTGGTAGGTGGCTCCTGCGTTTTTGAGCCCGAAAGGCATCCTGGTGTAACAGTATGTCCCCCCCTCGGTGATGAAGGCTGTTTTTTCTTCGTCTTAGGGGTCCATCTTTATTTGATGGTAGCCGCTGAAGGCGTCTAGGAAACTTAGGAGCCCGTATTCGGCAGTTGAATCTACCAGTTGATCTATTGGCGGGAGAGGATATGAATCTTTTGGGCAAGCATTGTTCAGGTTTCTGAAGTCGATGCACATCCGAAGTTTGTTGCTTCCTTCTTTTGTGGCGATCACCACATTGCTTAGCCATTCGGGGTACTTGACCTCCCTGATTACATCTGCCTCCAATAAACGTTGGACTTCGGTTTTGACGAAGTCATTTTTATGGGCTGAGATGCCTCGTTTCTTTTGCCGGACAGGCTTTGCTTCCGGACTTACTTTGAGGCTATGTTGTATTACGCGCGGATTTACCCCCGGCCTGTCTTTCGGCGAGTAGGCGAACAGGTCTTTATTCATTACCAGAAAGGATACAAGTTTTTTCTTATCTCCTTCGGACAAGTTTTTTCCTATTTGGGTACTTCGTCCTGGGATAAGTTCCACTTCTTCCATTTCCACCTTGCCAGAAACTTCTTTCTCGCCATTTTTTGACTTTGAAGCCCCTTCTTCTACAGCTTGTGTGAAATTGTTTGCTGGGGCTTTTCGGGCTTTGACGAACACCTTTCTTACTTCGCCCTGATCTATGAAGATTTCTGCGTCTCCTTCCTTGGTGGCGAAAGTGACAGTCAAATGTCTCACGTCAGGGCGAATGTGCAGATTTCCCTGCGTCTGCCTTCCAAGGATGGCGTTGTATGATGAGGGGACATCCATGACGATGAACCTCGCCATCGTCGAGGCAAACAACTCAGCTGCTCCTTTGACCGAAGTCCCTCTCATCATTAATGGAAGGTCGATCCACCCGAGGACGGGTAACTCGGAAGGTCCTACCCCGAAGGTCGGTGAAGTGACAGGCCTGAGATCATTGATGGATATGCCCAAGCTCGGCAGCAGTTGTGAAAATAGGACGTCAGCGTTTGATCCGTCATCAAGCAATACCCTTTTGACATCCCAGTTTCCAATTCTTGCCATGATCAGCATCCCAGTTTCCAATTCTTGCCATGATCGTGAGTGGGTCGTCGTGAGGGAAGACGACTGTGGAACCATCTTTTCGGGATAGCTTATTCGCCGGACTTTGATAGTCCATGACATCTATTTCCCTGGCCTTCCTTTTCCTTTCCAAGGATGGGAGCCCCGTCGTGATTGTTTGTATGACTCCCACAGTGGGTGGAGGGCGCCTCTTCGGACTTCGGTTTCTCCGCCTGTCGGAGTCGTAGTCCTCATCTTCTACCTTTCCTTCCTCCTCTTTCCTCCCCTTCGGGGAAGGCAACCGTAGGTACCGCCGAAGTTGGCCTTGTTTTATTAGCGATTCAATATACTTCTTCAGCTGGAAGCAATCCTCAGTGTCGTGGCCATGATCGCGATGAAATTGGCAGAACTTCTTCATGTTTTTTCTATTTTCAGCAGTCATGGCCCTTGGCCTCTGAACTTGTGTTCCCTGCCTCTCCAGAGTCATGAGGATGTTGGTCCTCGTGGTGTTCAGCGCTGTGAAGTTCGGGGGTTTCCTTCCTCGCATTCTCCGAGGTCGGGGTGGCTGGTCGGTCGGATAGCGTGCCTGCTGGCTGGACCCCTCGCCACGGGTGTGCTCGGGCCTGGGTCCGCCCATTCTTAGTTCTTCGGCCGTCATGTGCTGTTCGGCCCGTCGGTAGAATTCGCCCAGTGTGTCTGGAGGGTCCTTGGAGAATTCATAGAAGAGTTGAGAATCCCTCCGAAGGCCCCTTGTCATGGCGAGGATGCGTATTTCGGGCCGAAAGTCTGGAACACTTAAAGCCTCTCTGTTGAACCTCTCGACATAGTCGCGTATAGTTTCTCCGCTTCTTTGCGCTATGTCGAACATTTGAACGGGCATCTTCGCCGTCGGGCGACTCCCGATGAACTGTTGGGTGAAGGCTGTTGATAACTCCTGGAACTCTCCGATGATTCCTGGAGCCAAGGAGTTGTACCACGCGGTTGCTGGCCCGGAGAGGGTGACCTCGAAGCACTTGCACAAGGTGGCGTCGTCCGCACCGTGCATCATCATGCTGCGTCTGTACTTCGTCAGGTGGGCCTGTGGGTCGGTCCGACCATCGTACGTCTCTAGCCGAGGTACCCTGAAGTCACCTGGCATAGCTGCCTCGACCACAGCTCGGGTGAAAGGAGACTGATCCCCACAAAAAGACTCAGACAGTCTGGCCCAAACTGGCTTGCGAGCCACCTGCCTCTCGACTCTGTCCAGCCTTGCCAATATTTTCTCCATGAGGGCGGTGGCGCTAGGTTCTTCCTCAGGTGGAGGAGATTGACGGCGCCTCTTCGGAGAATGGCTTCGTCGTCGGGGAGAGGGTGACCTCGTCTCAGGCAAAGGGCTCCTTCGGCGTGGAACTTTGGGTTGGTTGGGCCCCGTTTGCCCTGGAAGGCGTGCCCCGAGGGGCATATTTTCTGTTGAAGACTCCTCACGTGGGTCTTCACTCCCCGAACTGCGGCGGACTGCTTTGGGGCTCCTTTCCCGAGGGCGTACCGGTGAAGGAGACCTTTGGGTTTGAGCTTGTTGTGGCCATCTTCTGTCTATCTGTTGTGTCATCTCAGCCACAACAGAGCGTTGGAAGTCACGGAGGAAGCTCATGGTTATGACCAGAGGACGTTCTTCCTCGGGCGTGGAAGTCCCTGGAAGAGTTTGCTCAGCAGCCGGTTGGACTTCAGGCGCGGACGGGGACTTCAGGAGTCCTTTGTCCTTAGAACGCCGAGTCTCAACGACGGCAACCTGAGGGTGGGTTCCCACAGACGGCGCCAAATGATGTCCGGAGACATCTTCGCTGGAGGACATGGTGGTTTCTGGAGGGACTTCCTGAGGAGGAGAACGCCCGGAGTGGAGGTTTCCCAGGGGGTGGTACCTGAAGAGCCCAAAAGGAAAGGTTAGGAGGTCCCCGGGATGTTTTTCCGGGGAGGAGCCTCCGACGCCCAAGTTAGTTTTCTGAGAGGTGAAGGAAAGAGAGCACTCAAGGGTTTAGTGGCCTTGCCTGTTCGTGTCCTCTCAACTGACTGACCAACCGTTTTGCAAGGTGCAAATGGGTTTTCAAGAAGAAAACTGACATGGATGGTAATGTGATTACCTTTAAGGGACGATTGGTTGTAAAAGGTTTCAAGCAAATTCATGGTATTGACTATGATGAAACTTTTTCACTAGTTGCTATGCTTAAATCCATCCGAATTTTGTTCGCTATTGCTGCACACTATGATTATAAGATTTGGCAAATGGATGTCAAAACTGCATTCCTAAATGGAAAGCTACTTGAGGATGTGTACATGACACAACCTGAGGGTTTTGTCACTCCTGAGAATGCCAATAAAGTGTGCAAGTTGCAAAGGTCCATTTATGGACTGAAGCAAGCTTCTCAAAGTTGGAATCTTCGTTTTGATGAAGTAATCAAAGAGTTTGGTTTTATCAAAAATGAAGATGAACCTTGTGTCTATATTCAGTTCTTTCCCACTTCTCAAAGTATTGCCTCCAATTGTTCCTTGGTTGGTGGCATAATCACTCTACTGGTTCCCATCACCATCTGTGACATCTAGTCTATTTGCCGTTGGAATGTAGAATGTTGCTTATACAAAGTGTCCTAAAAACTTTTGTATTTAGCTTTGATATTGCCCATAAATTCCATCATTGCTTCTTCAAAACTAAGTTATTCATAGGAAATTGTGGTTGCTGAAATTTCATATGCCTCTATTGATCTACACGTGCATCATTTAAATGGTATTCCCATCTCGGTTCATATGGTCTGTGATAGTAATTATTTTGAGGTTTAGGAATATTTTCAATAAAATCCATATATTCATTCTTGCTCCGCCAATGATGTATCTAACAATCATGACTTGAATGACCTTCTTCACAAAATTCACACTGTATCACTGTAGCTTGCTTCTAAATCACAGAAAAATTTCTAAATTCCCTCATTAAAGTTTCAACTTGATTAGCCAAAGCCGAATAAACACTAGAATTTTGAACTGTAGCTGCACTACTCAGTTTAATCCTAGATGATAATTACCATTGGTAATTATTCATTGTCATCTCTTCAATCAAATCCTAAACTACTTTAGGTGCTTTATTGTTTAGAGTACCACCAACTACTGCGTAAATCATTTGCTTGGATGCATAATTCAAGATATCATGGAATGTTTGTACTTGCATCTAGGTAGGTAATCCATGATGTGGACACCTATTTAACAAATCCTTAAATCTTTCCCAAGCTTCATAAAGTGTTTTAGAATCCATTTGATTAGAAGTAGAAATACCATTACAAAACCTTGCAGTCTTGGTCGGATGAAAATACTTCAATAGAAATTTCTCAATAAGAGCATTCCAAGTGGAAATAGAACCTCTTGGAAGTGAAGTAAACCATTATTTCACTCTTCCCCTTAATGAGAACAAAAATATAACCAAATGCTATCTACATTAGCTCCATTGATTTTGAATGTATCACCAATTTCTAGAAAATTAGCAATATGAGCATTAGGGTCCTAATCTGCCAAGACAACAAAATTATACACCAACTGAATATTGTTTGGCTTAATCTTGAAATTATTGGCATTGATAACAGATCTAACAATACTGGATTCTATTCCTTTAAAAGAACATTTTATATACTCAGAGATAGTCCTTACTTAATTATGATCTTCCATGATTAACAGCTCTTGATTTTCTCATTGTTGCTCTACTTTAGGAGGTGGTGGTTCAAACTAGATGCCCTTTGTAAAGTGAAGTCTCCTAAAAGTTCTTTCAATTTCTAGATCACCGTTCACCACTTCACCAGGATGACTACAAGTCACACACCAATTCTCCTACAAGGAAAGAATAAGAAATTTGCAAATTAAAAATAAAATAGAAATCTTAAAGTGAAAACAGTGCACGAAAACAAATGGCTAAATTAATAAAATTAATCTTTTAGGTAGCATTCTCAACAAATATTCCTCAACAACGATGCCAAAAACTTGAAGTGTTCGTAGTTCACAAACTGTTCCCACTACACTAATTCAATTCTTAAAATGGATATGTCAAATCTTTCTATCCTCATAAAAATGTGAACTCACAGGCAAACTCATATATCATTCAAGTATAGTAGTGACAAGTACCAAGATCATTTTTCTCACAAAACAGAGTTGTCTACCAAACTCATTATCAATTGAAAATTAAGAGGATTTTTAACTAATCAACTAGGAATTAAACTAAACTAACTAATGTAGTAAAAACAAACAAGCAAACAACTAACTATTGGTAGTGGAAAGCAATCAAATAATAAACAATCAAGATATGTGATGCTTAGATGTGACTTACCCTATAAATCTATTGCATTACTCTTACTTTGGTTTAATAGGCATATAATTAACTTGGACCATGGAGTACTATCTAAAATAGATTAGCTCCCTATTACTAGTTACTAACCTCTATTCTTAAGTTGTTGATAGGGTGTCTAGTCCTACTGCGGTTCCTAAGAATGCATCACTAGTTTTGCCAATCAACAGCTAGGTTTTACCCTAGTCCAGAGGTATTATGCAGGTCTATTACTGATGACTCAACATATCCCTTCAACCCAATGGTGATCCACAACAAATATAACAAATACTGCTTGCATACATTCATCATCCAACATCGAATTAATAAGCTAGCTACTATTAATCAACACATCAAAGAACAATAGATAAATTGTAAAAAAAAACCGTAATTATATTAAATCAAAAGTAATCATAGCAGCAATATCATTCTATGGTTCATCTGCTCTAATCATGAGAAAAAAAATTAGCCCACCGTGCCAAAAAAGAAACCCAATAGAAACAAAGGAAAACTAGGAATCAAAGGCTCTATATCTGAAATTCTTATCCTCCAAGATATCTTTGCTCTAGCATGAACTAATTGGTGTTATCATCTAAATTGTCTTTGGCAGTCTACTACCGTGAAAACTAAGCTCTCTTTTTGTGTATTTTAGCCCTGTTCATTTTACATTATCATGATTTGATTAATGTATTTTTTTTGTTTTGGGTCGGGTTGCGCCCACAACCTGGCTTTGAAAAAGATGAAATCATCGCTGAATTTCAAATCTAAGTCACTCTTCTAATGTTGCAATGTTTACCAAGAAGATGACATCCTGATCCTTTAGTTGGTCTTCCAACCTGACCCACAAAAATCAATAGTAACTGGCGATGCCCTGATTCCTTTAATGGTCACTAGCCTTCTTACAAGCAAACTCAAGTGGACCTTTTGAAATCAAATCCAAGTGATCTTCATGAATGGAACTATCAGGAGCCTTCTTGGAATAAAATCCAAGCAATCTTCCTGAATGGTAAGATGAGAGATTAAGTGTGAAGTAGAGTGGCAGTCATCAGCGGTTCAATAAGGCGGGGGAGAAGCATTGTGGCAATGTTGTAATTTTGTGCTATTGGAGGCCTAAAGACATTTAGCTAGAAAGTAGGCCTAGTTAAGTCATTAGAATAACACTTTAATGAGGCCCAGTTAGTGTGAAACGAACAGGCCCTTTGGCACCTTTTTTTTTTTGCCCTTTGTCACCTCTTTTTTCTTGCTTCCCATTTTTCTGCTAAAATAACTTGATAAAACCCTAATTGCAACCAAATACGGTTTGGGACATGGCTATATTCAAGGTTCTTTCCTTCGTCTAGAACATAAAAATCATGAACATTTAATGACACAGTTTGGATCATGGCCAATTTTTTTCAAAACTTGCAATTTAGCTCCAAAACTCATGTAAAATGCTTCCTATCCACAAAAAAGAGCTAAAATAGTTCTTGAAAACAAAATACAAATCAATTAAGCACTAATTCTTATGAAAAACATATCAAAAGGCAAGTAATTATTAAGGAAAGGTGTATAAAAAACATGTATAAATATGTGCATATTAGCAAAATATGTTCCTTCAGAGAACATTTTGTTGAAGCACCCCTCTTCCTTTGTTAGGTGTGCCTACCTCACCTTTCCTCGAGTTCCTGCATCATCATTACACATAACTTCCTATCAATCATTTCAATTGAGTTGGCGTGACCTCATTTTAGACTTTCAAGGGACATGTGTCAAACTTTCATTGGTCATCTACCTTTCGATGAGTCATTTCATTAAAAAGGTGTAGTTTTGGTATTAATGAGATGTAATTATTGTGACCCTTGGGTTTCTCTCTTCAAACAATATGTATTTCCCCTCTTTAGAGAAGTTCCTCACTTTTCATATTTGGTCAGGTAAAATGCATTTATCATCCCTAACCTTTTTTGTGTTGTCCTAAATGGTTCTATAACCTTCATTCTATCCTCTTAAAGTCCCTAACATACAATACTTTTAAGTTAACAAAATCTTGGGAAAAATGCCAACTTAGAATAAGTCATCATTTACTCACTTTTTAACTATATTTCCCTTTTTTTTTTGTACCGGTTAATTAACTTAGTGGCTAAACTTTTCCAAGTTTCATTGAACTTGACTCAGGCAACTTAATGGATTCATTTACTGAGCTTATCAACTCGGTCGAATCTCTTTGGTACAGCCTGAACACCAAGAGGTATTTAACCTCTACCCCTAGGCCATTAGGGTTCTTAGACCTTTCACAAGTTTCTATCAAATGCAAAAAGTTTATGGCCTCATCCTTTGGCCATTAGAGAACTTATACTATACCTAGTCCCTCCCTTACTACCTTACTTCCAACTTAAAGTACCTAACTTATCCAACTTCCCTTAGCCCTCTTAACCACCCACTTATTAATGGGTTATTGATATGTAACTTAATTTTAGTAGTAATTATGAGCCATTTTAGGGTGCCAACTAGGCCTTAGGAATGGGTTTGCGACACTCAGAAACCAAATTGGTAGAATTAAAGCATGACGCATAGCATTGTGTATTTTAGGCAATAGCATCATACATTTAGTTTCTTGTTGGAAATCAAGCTCTCGCACTGGCCTTTATATGATAGCGCATTGGCCAAGGAATGTCTCCTAGTTACAATGCAATTGCACCAAATTTATGGTGTGATCATACAAAGCCTAAAGGTATACTTTTTCATTTCCTTTTTAGACCAAACTTGTTTCAAACTTGCCTAATCCAATTCCAATATTTCAACAGCTCATTCCAAGTTAGTCCCTATTTTTTTAACAATACAAATAAATGCATAAATTAATCATGCCAAAACATAAATCCTTTACCTCAAATCATCCTTAAAGCAAGAAGTAAGCAAAGCATGACAAGCAAGCACCATGTTGAACAATTAAGCTCCTTGAGTTCTTAGCCTAAATCCAACTAATCTAGATACCAAGAGCATGAATTCAAGATCTTTTTTAACCATTTATTGACCTTATAACTAAACTAAAATAATCAAAGAGGCTTACCTTAGGATTTATATCCAAAACTTGCAAAACCAAGCTCAAATGCACCAATTCACACAAAAAATGAGCTAGGGGGTTTTTGGGATGGCTTTGGGACTTTCAAATTTCATGAAATTTAGCCAATTTGGGAGGAATAAAGGTGGACAAATGTGGAGAAAATGGAGCTAAGAAAATGGAAAAAGATAAGATCATGAATAGTGGTTCAGGTCTCCTAAAATATCCAACTACTCCCACTTAAACAAACTTAGCTCTTGTTGTCACTTTGCCCCCAAAACTTTCTTTTGTATACTTAGGCCACTCTTTCCCCTCCTTTAAATAGTCCCCTCTTGGTCCCTATGAAAATTTTTCTTGCCTTCAAGCTTAGCCCTTTGTCATTTAAGTCATTTAAGACACATATGACTCAAACATCTAATGTTACTCAATTTTACAAAAATGACAATCATGACACTAATTTAGGCACAAAATTACCATTTTACCCTTTTTACCCTTAGGTTCCATTTCATACTTAGGAACTCAACCAAACCTTACTTAGCTTGCTTTTCTTGCTTAATAAAAGCTTATTTAACAAATTAACTTAGGATTTACTTACCTTGGAATCTGAGCTAGCAAAAATACTTAAAAGGCCATTTAGGCCAACCTCATTCTTTTGTTGGTCAAAGACCTGTATTTTGAGTGAAGGGTGAGCTAATTTAATTAGGACCAATTCCTCAATTTTGAAGATGAGAGAGAATAGGGTTCCTTTCAAAGCCTTCTTTAGTGTCATGCAATAACTCCATAAAACACTTTCTAGTTTTCCCAGCCATTTTCCTGTGGCTTTCTATAATTTTTTTTAAGCCGTCTTTTAGAGTTCAGTTTGACACTTCAACTTATCCACTACTTTGAGGATGTAAAGCTGGCACAAATTGAATTTTGATCCTAAGGTAACTTGCGAATTCTTGGAATCCATAGTCAATGAACTATGTTCCATTATCTACAACTAACAACTTTACACAACCAAACCTGTATACAATGTCTTTTTTCAAATGAAATTTTGTATTTCTTTGGTTGATATGACAGCTAGTGGCTCTACCTCTATCCACTTCGTAAAGAGGTCAACTACCATCCCATAGTACTTCATGCCTCTGGAGGATATGAGAAGAGGTCCTATCTAATTAACTCCCCAAGTGGTGTATGAGAATGGATAACTTGGTGATGTTATGAGCTCAGATGGCACTGTCCATGCTAGGGATTGTCAATGGCACCTATTTTAGTACTTAACTAATTTTTGTGCATCTTGCATAATCGTAGGATAGAGATATCCATGTCAAAATATGATTACGGCTAAAGCATTCATGCCGATGTGGGATCCACACATTCCTTTGCCAGCTTGCTTTACAACTTCTTTAGCATCCTCTTCTCTAATGCACTTCTAAAAAAAGTAAAAATGTCATTACATATACAATTCTTCACCTATTAGGAAGTACCTTTCCGGCACTTTGTTTGATTTTAATAGCCTCTTAAAGCTATTTGGGCAAGCTTCTATTGATGAGGTAACCTTTCATTGAGGTGTTATTGTTGCGCCCAAAAGCCAATCATGAGATGATTGTATTTTTTGCACATTGAGCCCAAGATATTTTATTAAGGCATTAATCTAGCAATTATGTTTGTTGTTTTGTTTCTGCGTAACGTGTTATAAACATAATTGTAACCCTAGAATAATGACTATTCTTAAATGTCCCTGGTCTAATATTATTGTGGAGTGGGTTACAATAATACATAATGACTAACATATGTGGAGACTAATATGAGATAAGTAGTTTACATATGGATTCCCGGTAGCATCCTCGTTGCATGACATGTTGGCCTGAAGGAGAGACTTCTGATATGAAGGTACCTAAAACACTCAGAAGAACAAGGGTTAGGAGCTCCCCGGAATGTCTTTCCAAGGGAGGAGCCTCCGATGCCCAAGTCAGTATTTGTGAGAGTGAGAGTAGCGAGTAGTAAGGCACAGAGAGCGGTTGTAAATAGCGAGAGTTGGCGGAGTTGTGTCTTGTGACCGGTAGCAAGGTCCCTTCCTAAGTATTTATAGGGGGGTAGAGGGATGAGGCCATTTGTCACAGCCTGTCTAGATTGTTGACACATGTTTGGTCAGATTCAAATCCGTACCTTCGGAGATAGGTATCTCTAGCTGGCCGTAGGCCATTTTGGCCAGAGGACGGGGGCGTGCGCGAGGTCTCTTTGTTAGAGAATCCTTAACCATTTTTTTCATATCTTCGTGAGACCCCTTCGGAACATGAGACCCCTTTCGGGTAAAGATTTTCCCCGAGGGCTAATGGGGAAGGTCCTTCAGCAAAGTGGGTCACTTTCAAAAGACATTTTCCTTTGTCGAGGATGATTGATCAACTTTCTGAGAATAGTAAGCTCGTAGATCCGTGGGTGGTGAAAAACACTTTTCCCAAAGTTGGTCATGTTCCCTCACTAAAGGTGGTCTATGGGTGTTCCCTGAGGTTGGGGCTAGGCTCTCACCGAGGGTGGTTTCTGGCCATCTAATCAGGAGATCTCGAGGGTTATCGCCTTTCGGTTATCAGGCAGTGTTCCTTCCAAGGACAGCGAGGGCACCCATTATCTGAAATTGGTCACACATACTGACCGAGGGTACTGCTCAACCCCTAGGCCACTTGGGAGTTCTTTAAGGGTAATAGGCCTTCGGCTATCACATGCCCCCTTTGGGTAGCTGAAGTTGTGTCTTCGACATTAAGCCTTTGTGAATGTGGTGTGGAAATCTTTGTTGGAGGTGGTAATCGTCCGAGTCAGCATAGCTGAATTCTGACCGAGGTTACCTTCTTCGGAATCGGCACTATTTTTGGTTTAGGATGCCTCCTTTGGCCGAAGAAGGATATTTGACCAAACTTTCGATGTTTCCAAAGTATTGTCTTCCCCTTCTGTGTTTTTAGATGCCTGCTAGTGAATTGTCACATCTTTTGACCAGGTAGACGTGTCACTTCGGGCTAGACTTGTATAAGTCTGCTAGCTATCAGAAGGTGTGCCCTTCTTTCTCACGTTAGGTGACATGTGTCACCAGGTGACTGGAGAACAGTCATGTCCATCACATCAGTTATGTCTCTTTGCCTGTGAAGGGTCATTATGGCGATGCTTTGCTTGCCTCCTTTGGTCTATATAAACCATTCTCCCTTCAGATTTTTCCACACTTCTTAGTTTTCACTCTCTTTTGCTCTCTAATTTCCTTTTTTCTTTTTCCCTCTTTGGTGGTGGTACTAGTAGTGGAGTGAGTTCTGGCAAGATTGTGGTTGTTTCCAAGGTTACTATCTTTGATATGAACTAGGTGGGTTTAATTCTAATGTTCCCTTTT